>MJUU01022280.1:38421-66661 GCA_002080025.1 Modiolus philippinarum | reverse complement strand
CACATGTTGCATGCGACGCGAACTCCTCCTACATTTTTGGATTTAGGGGTTTAATTTTGTTGTAGAATTGTTGCATATGGTCTGTAGATGCGCAATAAGATTTCGGATTTCTGATATCTATCTTGATGCAAACAAGAGGCCCCAAGATGTTGATTTGGCAAAGACCACAAAATGTGGATTGTGACACATATGGCATGCGACGCAAACTCATCCTACATTTTTGGATTTATGGATTAAATTTCGTTGCAGAATTGTTGCATATAGTCTGTAGATGCGCAATAAGCTTTCAGAATTTTGATTCCGGTTCCAACTTTGGTAAATTTCCTGAAAATGTCAAAGACTGATATTTTTCGACATTTTGGCATATAATCTTATATTTTGGCAAGTATTTGGAAAAAATAAAAATTCTGAAATCTTAGAATTCGAAAATTTGATTTCAGTTTTAGTAAATTTCCTGAAAGTGTCAAAGACCACTTATTTTTTGGAATTCTACCTAGCAACAATACTTTAAGCATTTGTTTTGATAAGGTTAATCATTTTCACCAATTGAATTTCAAAAATATTTGATTCCAATTTTGGTAAATTTCCTGAAAGTGTCAAAGACCACATATTTTTTTGAATTCTACCTAGCAATCAAACTGTTAGGATTTGTTTTCACTAGGGCAATCATTTTCAACAATTTAATTTCAAAAATATTTGATTCCAATTTTGGTAAATTTCCTGAAAGTGTCAAAGACCACGTATTTTTTGGAATTCTACCTAGCAACCATGCTGTTAGGGTTTGTTTCCATTAGGGCAATCATTTTCACCAATTGAATTTCAAAAATATTTGATTCCAATTTTTGTAAATTTCCTGAAAGTGTCAAAGACCACATATTTTTTGGAATTCTACATTGAAACCATAGTTAAAAAATTTGCTAGAATTAGAAGAAACATTTCACAAACTTGATTTCCAAAATATATGATTCCAAGTTTGGTAAAATTCCTGAAAGTCTCAAAGACTACTTATTTTTTGGAATTCTGCCTAACAACCATATATTCTTTAATTCCTTATGGTAAAAATAGTGACTGTCAATAGTTTAATTTCAAAAATGTTAAGAAAAATTATTCCCAGGGTCTATAGCTGTTTTCTGTGTCAAACAGGGGGTGCGGGGATCACTGTCGTTTCCGACAGTCATTACTCTAGTTTTATTTTATTTTCGTAATATACTGATCCCATCCATGGTTTTTATTGGGTCCGTGTTGTTCATCTGTATGTGTGTCTTCATTTTTCTTTTTTGTCCCGTACCCAAGTGGTGTCCTTGTTTCTTAGTGTGTCCGATTTTGCCATGGTCCATGGGTTATTCGTTCTTTTGATTGACGGTTCGGTTCTCACTTACTATACTGTAAGTTTTAGGTACACCGTCGAAAAATGTGACTACTAACGGAAAACTTAAATTTTAATAAACTTATCCATCCTTTTATATTGGTTTTCCCAAATATATTCATGATATCCTCGTTTCGTAAAATGCGATTTATTTTCTCTCGTCGTGATTTGTAATCGCCTTCGTCGGAATTGCTGTGTTTTACGTTTTGGGGGTGACTGGAACTCATATCTAAACACATGTGTTTATCAGTGTCTTTGCTGACAACTCGGTATTGATTATAAAATTTTCCATATATGTCCAAATATTCCTTAAAATTTATGAAATTTGAAAAAAAAACTACAGAAAATTTGGTCGCAGAAAGCTTTGTCGCTAGCTTGTTCTGTTGTTCTGCAGAGATAACACATATTTTGATCTTCAAATTGTTTGAATAGATTTTATCTTCATTGAGTAGACATAAATTGTCAAAATAGCAATCTTAAATTACTTCAATATACAAATGAAATAGAAATGGATAACAGGAAACACCTACAATGGCCGAAAACTATAATTACTTGCAACAATCCGCAAGGGAACCACACAAGAAAAACACGCACAAGACAAAAGACAAACGTGGACAACGATAGGAACTCGGGACAGCCGGACTTGGTACCGGCACTAGCAAAAGGCAGCGTACGTACGACAATACGTAATTTTGAAAGATGGGTCAAGGGGTGCTCGCCGCTTAACTGCCGACTAGCTCAAGGAGCCTAGTCTGCTGGTAGAACACTGTCGCTCTACGGAAGAAAAATCAAACTCAAAACTTCCCGAAGGGTTTAGTCAAGAATCATCATAAATTTCAGTAGACATCGGCAATATCAGTTTGAGGCCAGTATGTGTGCAAAATTTTCAGGTCACTAGGTCTCAAAGCTAATTTAACGGATGCAAGCAGAATATCTTGCCGATATCCCCTTTTACGTAAAGAGTGTAAGCTACGTCCCAGCTTTTCTGTTTTTTTAATCAATTTCTGGCACTTTTTAACAACATTTCCGTAAAATTGAGGACAAGAAATGCCGTTTGTAATAAGCTGTTTACGAGTAACGCCATATTTAGATATAACATGTTCATATCTATTACAAAACTTCTTAACTGTATTCAACAACTTAAGAAATCTGTAACCCTGTTATAAAAGTTTGGCTGTGATAGTACGGTTACGTTCATTGAAATCATCAAGTGTTGAACAAATTCGTGCGAATCTTACCAGTTGAGAAATATACACCCCGTACGACGGAGCAATGTCGCCGTAAAGAAAAGGGAAATTAGTAAATGTGAAATCAAAATCATCCCTTTTATCATATATTTTGGTTTTGATTTTACCAGAGTCAATAATGATAGTCAGATCCAGAAAAGGGCAACATTTGGAATCATTGTTAGCTTTATTTAATTTCAGTTGTTGTAGATAAATAATGTCTACATAATCTAAAAACTGGGGATTATCAATAGTAAGGATATCGTCAATATACCTGCTGTTATCATTGAAAATAGAAATAGGTTTATCACTGTTAGGTATGGTTCCGTTTTGAAGTTTTTTCATGAAATCTCGTTCGTAACAGAAAAAAAAAGATCTGCAATGAGAGGTGCACAATTTGTACCCATGGGAAAACCTAGGACCTGTTGATAAAAAGTGTTGCCAAAACGAACAAAAATATTGTCCAGCAAAAGATTGAGTGCATTAATCATATCATCACATGTCCAGGAACAATGATTATTATAGGTTATATTAGAGAAGAATCCTTGCTTTTTGTTAGATCAAATGAACTGCAGACCAGAAAATTTAAAAGACTATTTAATAAGTTGTCCCAACTTGGATTTAATCAAATTATGTGGAAAGGTAGTATAAAGTGTAGAAAAGTCATAACTGTCGATAGATGAGACTGGTCTCTGAATAAATTGTAGATTATCTGAAACTTCAATAGAATTTTTTACACTCCAAAAGTAATTTACACCAGAGTTTTGATAAGTCTTTTCAAAGTATTTAATAACCAACTCCTTTATACAAGTAAGTGAACTAGTTAAATGGATGGATAAATTGGTTGTAGAACACTTACTAGATGCTGAAATAAAACAATGTTTGAAGGGATTTTTGTGAAGCTTCGGAACCCAGTACATGGTAGGTAAGATGTTATCTTTAGGTGGAACTTTAATCATTTCTGTATCCTTATAATGTTGTTTGGTTAACGTTTTTTTCGTCCAAATTGGTACGTTTGAAAGTGTTTGACTCGTCTAATTCGTTTTGTTAGACATCGATGTAGTATTTCTTTCAGATATTAGCAACGTTGTTAGAAACCTTGTCAACAGGTACAAACACCTATTTTTTATCAAGATCTAACCCGGATAATCAAGTCGTTATATTTCTCTCACTACGATCGCTTCATTAACGCCTGGATGCATACACTATCAAAACGCGTCAATCGGAAGTGGTACATTGCTATGAATTGTGGGAAAAATCGTCTGAATTATGCGATAATTAATTGTAAATGTACATGCTGAGCGTATCCTATTGTTAGCGGGTCCACAATAAACATATCAGACACTTTATGATAACTGGATTATCACATGTTTAATGTCATTTTTGTGCTGGTCACAACAGAAAGAATTAAGTAAATAAATGAGTACAATATTTGTGGATTTTTGAAAATAAAATCATTTTTTGCTGTTAATTATATTCATTGAATTAGAACTGAATATTTCTAAGAAATATTTCACAAAAAGATAGTTTTGGGGTTTAAATGACATACATTCAGTAAATTTTGACACTTAATACACATTGCAATTTGACAAGATCGTATTCAAATTATTGAATATTTCATGTATTAATTTTCTCCTGAGTTTCGCAGTTTTGCGAGAAATATTAAATTACATTCCAGTTGTACAATACATCGTTTCTAGCCTTTGTTCATGTATTATGTTTTACAATTATTATAAACTCAATATTTTTAAAACCCAATACACATTTCAGTTTTTACAAGACCGTAATTCAATTATTCAATATTATGTGTATTATTTATTTCGCAGTTGTTGGTATTGAATATATATAGGATTGCATTCCAGTTGTACAATTTATCGTGTCTATACTCTGTGTAAATGTACAACATCTTATAATTTTTAATAATTATCGAAAACACATTAATATTTGACCAGGTCATGTAGTGTTTGAACATTAGAAATTCATTCTATTTTTTTCTAATATTCAACAGTAACTTCGGTATTTAGTTAATTGTTACCACTGGGTCGATGCCACTGCTGGTGGACTGTTAGTCCCCGAGGGTATTCACCAGCCCAGTAGTCAGTACTTCGGTGCTGACCCGAAAGCCGATTATATTTCGAACCTTACAATATCTAAATTTTTGTAAATTTTGTTGAAAACTAAGGAGTATCTCCCTCATGCAAAGCTCTGTCCTTAGCTAATTTTGGCTTTACATTTAGATCATATTGGGTATTTGTTCTCTATCAGTTTAACATCTTTGATTTTTGCGGTCTTCAAAATGTTTAGATTTCATCTGCACTGAAGAGACATAAGTTGTCGAAATGCACATCTGCAGAAAATAAATTCACAGTAACTTCGGTATTTAGTTAATTAATTTCTTCTGATTTGTCCTCTTACTTTAATTTTTCTTTTTTAAATTTAAAGCCGATTTTATATTTTATATTAATATTTTTATCGGTTTTATAATATTCCACTGCTTGAACAATCACACATTTGTATTTATTTTAACTAGCTGAGCAGTATTTACTACTGCACAATCTCAGTTGACAAAGCAATCTGATTGGCTGTCTGAGCTGGACAGCAGCCTGACGCGTTTTATGCACTAGGGGAGTTCAAGCCATCGAAGGGGGAGAGAATCGGATACGGAGAGGGATTGAATTATTCCGAGTTAACCAAGATCCTTCAATTTTTATTTAATTCTACCACTAGCAGATATGTTTTGATCTTGTTTGGCCATTTTGATCTTATCACGATCTTAACAAGCTTAACACAATTTTGTTAAGACTGTGTAAGATATTCAGTCGTATTTCAAGATAATTGCTTTCAAGGACGATCAAGACCTGTTCAATTTATCAAGATCAAACAAGATAACTGCGTTCAAGGATGATCAAGATATGTTAAGTTTGTCCAGATCAAACAAGATCAAATCAGGATCTTGTTTGATCTTAACAAACTTAATTCGTCTTGATTATTCATGAACGAAAATCACAAGTCAATCTTGTTTAATCTTGAATTATCTTAACACGTCTTGATCGTCCTTGAAATCAATTATCTTAAAATCTAACACTGTCTTAACAAAATTGTGTTAAGGCTGTCAAGATCATGATAAGATCAAAATGGCCAAACAAGATCAAAACATATCTGCTAGTGTATTTACAGACAGCTTAGGAGGCGACTCAACATAATTATCTTTATAAAAAATTATTCTCTTGGTGACCTTGGTAATAATTTTAATTTATACAAATTTAAAGCATGCTTGTCTGCATTTTCTCGTTTGCATCATTTTTTACAATAATTGGTTACAGCGTCTTTAATTATATATCAAAACATGCTTGCCAGTTTATTTTTGTAGGCGGGCGATATTTAGGCCCTTTCCTAAAGAATTGTCTGACTTCCTTACCTACAATGATGTTAAGATTCCCCGTTAATATATGTCCACAAGGCTCATAGCGATATGGTGACGTGGAACAGTCTCAGCTGCTGGGGTAGTTCTTCTCGAAATTAGCATCAGAGGTAATGGAAGAGTAATTGAAAAAATGTTTCTAGTAGGGTTTTTATTAAAAAAAGAGGGGGAATGACAGGTATGTCCTGGTTGTAAAAATAGACGGGTACAAGTTTTGAATATCTGGGTCCCGAAAAATGCCTGCAATATTAATGAGGTCAATTCCTTTATTAATGTATTTAATTTTCAAAAACTGTTTTACGTCCTCATCTGGTTTGTCGATTCTCGGATAAAGTCGATGAAAGCAGAAAGCATCAATAATTTTGGAACATTCATAGAGTGGACTATTAACAGACATATTATCACACTCCAAAGAGATTTTATAAAGTTGTGTTACAGGAATTGAACAAAGTTTAGTGAACAAACCATGCCGCCCATTGTTTTTGAAAACAGTATATAGATTTTTTATATTTACTATGTTTTTGCGTTTGCTTTTGATGTTATAATTCACTCTTCGACCATGTGACCTGTGATGGCGTAATTTCGAAGAAGAAATTCCCATGATGTCAATAGAAGCGCACAGAGAAATGTTTCCCTGACCAATGATGTTGTCATTCAACCCTAGTGGATAAGCTGTCTGAAGTTTTTTTGATCCAAGATAGTTCGCATTCTCTTCTAGATCTTACAAATTATCTCTTTTATTGTTCAGGGGATTTTTCTATCAGTTTTAACGGTTGCATATTGATATATTTTTTTTTATCATTATTATAGATAGAACAGTGTTGGTAAATATATGATCTAAACTTTTTTTGTGGAACGAATACGATACAAATATCGATATACCGGTATTTGAACAAAACTTAAAACATTGTACATTGTAGTAAATGATTCCCTTAGCTATAAATATACCTTTTATGATACAAATAAGTACCAACATTGTACAGATTTTATATTTTATGTTAGAGGAAGCAAATAATATTAAACATGCTTACCAGTAAAACAGAGATTATACAATATATTATTCTTAAACTAGATCATTTTAGGTTGCTAACAACAAAAGTTGTGATCTGTGCACATTTAAAACTTCAAAATAAAATTTACTGAATGTATCTCTATTGAACCGAATCTACAATTTAAATATAAATGCTCAAGGTAATGTAGGATGTTTACCTTCAAATAGATTGTAACTTCTATTACGTATACTATTAAACAATATCATTTTGAATGTTAATTATTAATTATTAATGACATTAAATTAAAGCATTATCGTGTGTGACTTGGTTTAGAAAAACGTGTCACAGAAGTAATTTCTTTTCCAAATACTCCTTCAAAATGTAGTTATTCAGAAACTTTAAATAACAAAAAATAACTTCGATATTATACAATTAATGACTTTGTTATGAGTCGCTATCGTGATTTATCAACCAGATAAAATGTAATATACATTTTTGAGGGTTGATAAATCACGATGGCGACTTATTACAAAGTCACTAATTGATTTATTACATGAATACACGTGGACACGCAAACTTCTTTAGTACCACATTATTTTTACTTGAAATATGTAAAAATTCTCAAAATTAACAAATATTTTCATTTTCACAAAAAGATAAAAGATAAAAGAATAAAAATTGAAATCAATTACTGGCGAAATTAGAAATTGACAAATATATTTTATTGGGCTATTAAAACAAAACAAACAATCAGAACAATACAATTTGTCGTGATTTCATTCTACTTTCGTTTTCTATTTTTAGGGTAAAACCATGCACTATCACATTTCTCGCGACCGCTAAAAATTCCGCTTGACCGCTGTTGGTCTTTTTTTAGAATGTAACCCTAGAAGCGGAAATATCACGATTTAACATGCCTGAAAGTGACTTAAAGACCAATCAGAAAACATGAAAAATCTATTCATGTAATAATTTTTATTATGATTATTTTGGTTGATTTACCATTAATATCAATCTTAATTTTTAAAAAAAATGCACAATCTTGATATAGAATGAGGAAGGTTTTTGATAATGTGAGACAATTTGGGCTTTGTAGTATGTCTGATTGCGTCAGTAAGGAAAAAGAATATTAACTTATTAAAAAAAAACTTATTTTTACATTCAAGCCTTCCTTTGCATTTATTGAAGTAAGTGGAAGGGTTATTATATCAATTCCAGATAGTAATTGTGTTACTGATAATTTTCAGCATTATGTTGATTATGCCGCAGGTGCCCAAACACATATACACATCGGAGACGACAAGTTATGTACATATGATGGTTGTAAAGATTAACATGATATCGCTGATATGGACAAACGTAATGCTTGCTGTCAACATTTCAAGCTGAAATGCATCTTATGTTTATGAATTTCGAATAGGATATCTGATGTTACCATGGTAGATTTACATCTTAATGGATAAGTTGTTGACGCAGATAATAGCTGGAATATAGAATGCTACAAAAATGATGTTGTAAATGTTGATGCAGTTGATTTTGGAGAAGTGATGTCCATGACATTGATAATATTGGTGACAATGATATAAAATTTGTGAATGTCAACTGTAATTTAAGCTTTGAAGACAACTTTCAGGCGGATGATCAAGATGAATTTTAGGATGTGATGTTAATGCAGATGAAGATAAAGATATTCATGTTGATAGTTAAACATTTGATGATTACAAATACTACTATTATATTCAGGGCAATGTCGAACATGTTCAGACCTAAGTTTATGGATTGAATGACGGATGATGTTGATGTTGTGGTTGATTCAGTTGTGGATATTGATGACCACAATCGAAATGCTGGAATGCAAACTGTGATGAAAACATTGGAGACAATGTTGCTAAAGTTGAAGGTGCTAATAAGTAGAACTTTAAGATGTCAAGTGTGTCGATACTCAATTCCAATATGCTTCACTTGCTAAGGCTATTAGAATTTTTAAATTACTGGTATTTTGTTAAACAGAACATACAGCGATTCCAACAAATCTATAATAGGAGGATCTCGTAGCAATGCTTGAGTTTTGATGGATTACATTTTGTCGATTTTGGAGGATAAGTCTTCCAGCAGATGGGGGAAATTGTGCGCCACTTTTATTCCTTATATATTCCTCAATGTTGAAGATTTATGAAGAGGCAGTTGAACAGATTGTAGTAAAAAAACATTCAAGATTTTGATGCAGTTGAAGATGTCGATGATCACATGGGAAAAATGCTGTAATATATGCTCTCATAAAAAAATGGCGACAATGTTGATGAAGTTGAAGGTGTAAATGCAGATAAATTAGAACTTTTAAATATAGCCAGTGTGTCGATTATGTCGATATTGAATTCGCATAAACTTAATTTTCTAAGGCGATTAGAATTTTTAAGTTCCTGTGAATTCATTTTTATTTTATTATTTGTTACCAATGAGTCGATGCAACTGCTGGTTGACCGTAAGTTCCCGAGGGTATTCACCAACCCAGTAGCCAGTACTTCGGTGATAGCCCAAAAACCGATTTTATATGAAAACTTGCTATCTTAATTTAAGAAAATTTTGTTATACTCTAAGGAGTATCTCCCTCTTGCATAGCTCTCTCCTAAGCTGATTTTTTGCTTTCCTGTTAAAATCCTGTTATTTGTTCTCTATCAGATTTTACACATATTTCGGATTATGGATTTCTAAATGCTTTGATTTGATCTGCACTGAGACATAAGTTGTCAAAACGCGCATAAGCAAAACCTAAAATTCACAGTAACATCGGTATTTGTTATTTTATTTGTGGTATACCAATGTTGTGCTTTTCTTGAGTATACCCAAACCAAGAATTCAAACACTCAATGAAATACTATTTTCTTGTGCAAGTTTTAAACGCCAACTGAGTGAACATGATGAAGGACCAGACTTAAATATGGGCATCACCCTTCTTCTTTGACAACATAAAAAAGTTCAAATGCTTTATTTTCAGTGTGTTTCCCAGTTAACAAATTAGCGTTTATTGACTTCCTTTATTATTATTATTTTTTTTTGCACTACTGTTAGAGTGTTGATTTACAGAGCTTGGACAACAATCGTCTTAATTTCGCTTTGTTTAAAGTAACACTAATAAACTGTTTATCATTTAATATCTACTAAATTGATTGATTGATTAGTTTAACGTTCAATAAGCAATATTTCAGCTATATTCGGACGAGAACATGTTATCGTAATCAAAAAAAAAATAGTAAAATAAAAGAAGAGAGAAACATATATGGGTGGGATAACGTGGGCAACGAGTTTTGTTTGCCACTAGAAGAGAGCAGAAATTGTTAGGGGCTGAAAATTAAGCCTTACATATGAGTCCCGGTGACTCTGTCCTCTTTAGAAAAGTATAGAAGAGGTCTTTATACTGCACGGATATTGGCGTTTCTCCACACAGTTTGGTAACCATGGTTCGCGGTAAGACTTTCCGTATTATTACCTGATTACCCCTTATAGACAGGGCATTCCCCTATCCACCATCTTGGGACGCAACCGGCAGCTCTGTATCTGTAGCCCATGAAAATCGACCCAGGTGCCGAGAATAAATTCTTAAACAGAAATGTTTATATTGCAATTAATACAATAGACAATTGCAAATAATAATGGAATTATGGTGTGTTAGATATTTGCCCAATTACATTACATTAATACATCACTATAAATAGTTCATTACAGGTAACACTTAAATTACATTTTACAGTTTTGATTTCTGACATTTTGACATCAATATTGAGGCCATGAATAATACATTTTTCATTTCATTATTATTATTGTTTTTAACAATTGATAGTCAATTAATTTGTCTTTATATCTAAATGTTTTTTTTCTCTACCCACGAAAATTGGTATCCACGAAAATAAGTGATTGTACAATAATTTGTAAAACAAAACCTTCAGTGATTCCAACAAAGAAGTTTAAAGAGGAGGTTTGTCGTCGTAATACTAGAAACTTGATTGATGACGTTTTGTCAAATTTTGAGGTTAAGTTTTCCAGCAGACCATATGTTACCTAGGGGGAGGGGGATTGTGCGCCACTTTTAGCCGATTCATGCTGTATTCATATTCAGCCAGGTCCATACGAAAGCCGGTTTAGCCCTACCGTTGGCTTTTGATGGTGCCGGCGCCGAGTGCGGCTGTTCCCGAGTTCCTATCGTTGTTTACGTTTGTCTGTTGTCTTATTTGTGTTTTTCCTGTGTAGTTCCCTAGCAGATTGTGGCATGTAATTATAATTTTCAGCCATTGTAGGTGTTTCCTGTTGCCCCTTTCATTTCATAGATCCAGAGTATATCACTGACTTTCAATTACCGATTTTAATTCAGCATCACACTTTTCATGACTAACATAGGATTTTCTATTCGCAGTATGAGAGGTGCCACTCACAGAACAGGCCAAACTTACCCTTATAAAGTATCTGATTATTACCTATATTTATGGAGGGTTCACACTGATAGTGCTTTAGTGTTGTGGGCTCTTATTTATTTTTGTTTATTTGTTTTGTCTATGTCGTGTTGTCTTCATTTGTGTAACATATGAATGGCTATATTTAGATTTTGAACTTGAATTCTACTTTCTGCCTTTTTGGGGTCAGTGTGAGCTTTTGCATCACTTGGCGTCCGTTGTCGTCCGTTAAACCTTTCACATTTTCATCTTCTCCTCTGAAACCACTGAAGCAAATTCAACCAAACTTTACAGGGATGATGTATGGAAGCTCCTTTACAAAGATTGCTCATTTCGTTCCGATCCGATAAAAAACATGGCCGCCAGCGCAAAACTTAGGTTTAACATAGGACCCTTTGGGAAAATCACATTTTCATCAACTGCTCTAAAACTACTGTTACAAATTCACCCAAGCTTTACAGGATTGATGCACTAAAGTGATGCAGGAGACGTACGAATATTATGTTTTTTTTTGTTTTTTTTTTTAACATGTCCTTGTCTTAAATTTTAGTTTCTTGATATTTGGGTTATTGGATGTGGTTTGTTTCCATTGATTTATTCACTTTTTTTACCTTTTCGGGGCCATTTATTTATCAACAAACTTGTTCTCGTCTTGATATAGCTGAAATATTGCTGAGTAGACGTTAAACAATATTCAATCAATCAATCAATTCCTTCCATGAGTTAAATTTGTTATCTTCTGCTACAATATCAGTAATGAAAAATATGTTTTTAAGACCGTAATTCGGCTCTGTTGACAAAATTGCTGTACAAACTACAGGCACCGCAATAATAAATGAGTTGTGAAATGAAGACGCCATATGCCGTAGAGGTAGGAATATTACTGCTGAAAAACGGAAAGTTCATTATTGGAAAGTTGGAATCTTCACGCTTGTCGTACAGTTTTGTTTTCAAACGTCAAGAGTTGTCAATGTAGAGGTATATGTCCAGGCATGATGCTCATGATGTTGTATCAGTGCTCTTTAAATTTCGAGTTCATTTGTGTATATAAGATTAAGGTTATCCTTAAATTGAGCATTGCTTAATGAAAGAACATCATCTATATAGCGGAAGCTGAAATTAAAGGACTTGGCTAGCTTATTGTCTCTTTTCTGAACAAGCCATTGTATGAACCTGGCATCATACGAATAAAAAAAAATAGCTAAAAGTGGCGCACAAGTAGTCCCCATAGGTATACCTATAGTCTGCTGGAAAACTTGTCCTCTAAATTCTATAAACATGATAAATGTGTTATCAATCAAGAATTTCAGCATTGCGATGGCATTCTCCTCTGTACTTTTTGTGTGAATCAGTGTGATGTTAAACAAAATAGGCCCATCGTTATCTATCAATAAATATGAATGTCTGACAGGAAAATTTTACCTTGCTTGTTATACAAATTTACTGTTTTTATCAAAATTCTAACCACTTAAAAAAACTTAGGCTTCATTCCGTGTATGGCACTCGGTAGATGTCCTTGGTACTGGATTTGGCTTCCTATTTCGATTTTTTTTTGGTAATGAGTACTTCTTTTGTGACAATTTTTGAATATGGCTTTCCATATTATTTGATATTAATGCTGCTGATAAGAGGTAACTCCTTGAAACACATGTACAGCATAACAAAATTTACAGTTTTAATATGCAACATCGGTATTCTTTTGTATTCTTTCACCCTTTTAGAGCAAAAAGACTGATGTATTAAATACCGGAGTACTGACATTAGCTTATCATATGGAAGAGTAGTGTAGAGTGTAGGAAAATCAAATGTTTTGACACTGTTGCAGTGGTTGAGTTCAGTTGAAGATAGATATTCGAATAATCCTTTTGAGTTTTTGAGAATCCACATCTGATTCCCTCCGCTTGTTGAGTTTGCGTTATCAATATATATCTTTAGGCTATCTTTGACTGCAGTAAGTAAAGCAGCGCAACAAGGAGATAAGAAATGGGTTTTGTTGTGCATTTGGCACACAGAGCAATGTATCTCTGTTTGTAAGGGCATTTATGTAATTTAGGTGCCCAGTAGATACAAGGCAGGTTGTTGTTCCCTTTACTCAAATCGATACCTAAAGAAGACAATACTGATTTGTGATTGTTTAGTATGTCCTCCCTTGGTATGGTGGAGAATTTGTATGTGGGGTTGCCAAATGAATTGTCAAAGCCCATCTGCTTCATTAAGCAGTCAATGTAGTGCCATTTGCAGATAAATGTGATGTTGTTTTGGCTTTGTAAGCTGGTACGATTACAAAATTGTCATAGGAGAAAAGACAATGTTTTTTTACAGTGGGAACCTCAAATATGCTTTTCGAATTGAGGCTCATAGATGTCTTAAGGCGCCTTATTCGAGCTAAATTAACGACTTTATTGACCTGATACAGTCGGACAGTGTTTCAACCATTTTTCATCTCTCTCGTAGCCCATTGTTTGGCATATTCCTCAACTGCGTCCATCAATATTTTAATGTTATGTTTTCAATTGATGGGTGGGGTTCACTATATTTTGGAACTTTTAAGAAGAGATCACGTAGTTTCTCATTGTTTATGATGTTGAGGTCCCCGGTTTTAACGTGGCCAGCAGGTGCGTACATAAACGGGAAAGAGAGACAAGAGCAATCAGGTGGCTTTGATTTGAAGTCATTAATTTGGACATACTGAAATACCAGTTTGCGACTGAAGATGTTGGTTGCAATTGGTTTTGTATATGTATATGGTATAAGAGGAACTGTTTGGTCTTGAAAGTATGGGGCTATCTTGGCGGTAACATGCCTAATAAGCCCTTAGGGGACGACCATTTGATTCTGAGGGGGGGGGGGGGGCTGGCAGATTTTGTAAATAAATATTCTGTCCCTGAATTAGTTGGAAATAAATAATCTGGCCTGCACATCCAAGAAAATAAATAATCTGGCCTGCACATCCAAGAAAATAAATAATCTGACCTTAGATTTATTGGTACGATACGATTATGTTATTGAAAATAAAAATTTTTGCCGCGAAGCGACGAAAAATAAATATTATGGCCCGCAAAATTTTAAAAATAAATAATCTGGTTCGACCAAATTTGCCAGCCCCCCTCCCCCCCCCTCAGAATCAAATGGTCGTCCCCTTATTTGTAAATTTGAGTTTTGAGAATGAACGACGTTCTTTTTCATTAGCAGATGTCCTCACAGGTTTAAATAGTCTGTGATGAGCAATATATGGGCAATTGCAGCTAAATTGTATTCGTATGACGATGAATCTGTTACGTCAGAATTTAAACTGATTTTATAAAATGAATGTAAGTTCGAATGGTGTAAAGAGTATAGCATTGTGCGTATGTGATGAATACCTCGGGGGACATTCATGTATGGTAGAAGACCATACACGAAGTTTACACCCTATGGCCATTATGTAGTTTATACAAAGAATTATGTAGACAACAAGGACAGAAAAGGGTCGTATTAAAAGATACAACATATCCTATAATGAATGGAAATCCATAACTGAAAATTAGTGTTAATTAAGGAGTGCACAAATAATAATATTTTAACAGTGCATTATTTAACCTTTTTCAACATTCCAACACTCAAACACCGCTACCTACATTAAGGCCATTCTGAGAGAAAGTCCCATTGTTTGATACTTCATACTCGTTAACATCACAAAAAATTTTAACTACAATGAAAAAAATAAGAAACAATAACAAAATATCGAAGTTACTGTGGACTAAGACTTTGTATATTGCCATTTCGACAACTGGTGTCTGTTTATTTCAGATCATATCAAAACATTCAGTTTTTATAGGGGTTCACACTGCTAGTGCTTTAGTTTTGTATCGTTCTTGTTCATTTTTGTTTATTTGTTTTGTCCTTGTCATACTGTCTCAATTCGTGTTGCTGTGAATTGCCGTGATTTTGGATTTATGATTTTAGAATTTCCCCTTTCCTCGTTCTTGCTTCCGTATTCGTTTGCCGATGTATAAGAAAACCTTAAACCAAAAATTTGTAAAACCTGATAGAGACCAAAAAGATCTAAATGAAATCCGAAATAAGCTAAGGACACAGCTATGCAGGAAGAAGATACACCTTAGAATTAAGCCGTATTTTCTAAAAATGAGATGCAACAAGTTTACAAATAAAATGGGTTTTCGGGTCAGCACAGAAGCACTGACTACTGAGTTAGTGAATACCTCATGGACAAATATTCAACCAACAGAAGCGTAGGCCCAGTTGTAATTAATAAAATAAATACCGAAATTACAGTGAACGTGATTTCTGCATATTGCTACTTCAACAATTTATGTATCTTTAGGAAAAATGAAAGGATATGGAGTGAATGTACATCACTCCCTTGCTCCCCACCCACCATGGAGTACCTACTTTGGCGATGATCAGGGTTATCAAGCTGAAAGTACATATTAAATTGAGAGTAAATAGAACAAAGCTATAATACCAAAAATCATTCCTAGAATAAAAGGGAATCTACCTCACAAATATCATTTTTTACAGTTCCTTTTTTCCTTTTTAAACATCCCAAATAGTGTTACCTCCATGAAACTCATTTGCGGTAAAATGACCCGCTGTAAAAAAAAACTTTTCTAAAAACTGTAATAAGATGGTGTATTTACTATTTTTACTGAATGCAAAGAACCAATAGCTACATGTGTCATCAAGAAAAACACTTGTCATTTACGTTTTCATCGAGACTGAACTAACTGCTGTAAAATTTGGCGCCAAGAGCTCCTGCATTTTAACCATATTTATTCCTAGTCGTTCTACATCATTTAATCAGAATTTCGAGGCAGGAATTAAAGTACTTAAAAGTGTATCCATTTCATCCAAATTAATACTGATCATAGGTATGTCGCCGTGGAATGCCTTATGATACATTGTAACTTGTAATATACTTTTAAAGCATAGTATCATACCTCTGTTAATGAATCCTCATAATCTTATTATTTGCACCCGATTTAATTTTGAATATTCTTCGTTGAAATTATCAATTTGTCCCAGAATGAAGTAGTTGAAGCATTCCAAAAAATAACAATAACAATCCGGGAAGACAATTAAACCAAATTGGTTCCTGTGACTTAATTCCTTAAAGCCTGTCAATAGATGTCCACAGAACGTTCAATTTTGCAACGAAAGAAATGGAAAAATAAATTCAAGTTCAGGTAAATATCGGAAATTGATATTTTTCTGCAATTGATGACGTTACGATCAGGGAAAAACATAGTGAGTTTGATAAGAGCCAATATGTGCAATCCTATATTTTAGATATTCTAAAGCATGTTCAATTACTCTCATGCAATTAGCATACTGGTACTGTTTGTACAACGATGTTGCCAGCATAACCTTTCCTGAAATAAGATGTTCTTTACATGCATTCAGTAACACTTGTACAAAAAAGGGGGTGGTAAAGGGTGGTCCCCAACACGAAAGAACGTGCTTAAAAATTGTCAAAAACGAAACATGAGTGATAAAGATGGCCAATCCAGAAACACGGAAAATTGATGCTCGTAGTTCGCCAAAATCTTGAGAAGTCATTATCATTTATGGTAATTCATGCATTCTATCTTAAGTTTTTTTTTTACCTGAAAGCTCTTAAAATCAATGAAAAGCTGTTAAATGTTGCTCTGTGATACTTTCCGGTACCGTTTCAATTCTAACTGTAACAAGTCCCGATTTTTTATAGGAAAATGAACACGCACGAAATATAAACTATCCAAAACGAATCACGAACTCAAAATATGGTCAAAAACGAGTCACGTGAAATAATGCCAACACGTAAACACGAGGAATAAAAACGCAAAACACGAAAACACGAAATTATAAAACGCCAAAAAACGTTGCACGAAAATAACCCGTTACCACCCTAAAAAAAAACTTGGTTATAGAAAAGACACTATTTATCCCAGGACTACACAAAACGGACAATTGTTTAGCAAATCGTGTCAGATCCGATATCAATTCATTTTTTTTTTCGATTTATATTTTTTCCAAGTCATCCCAAATTGATTACATTTTGGTCTCTGAATGGGATATCTGTCAACAGTATTATGTTTTGGGATAGGACGAAAGTAATAATTCCTCCTGCGATGGAGCTGTCCAAATGAAAACTAGTATTAGCATTCCAACTATTCAAAAAAAAAAACGTTCAACAAGGGCGGCAACCTCAATACAAGCTTTTATTGATACAGATCAATATAATATAGAAATCTGAAAACAAACACAGCAATTTTCATCTGAACAAGATATTAATAAAAAAGTACAATTTATTAGTCAAGCATTGATTAAGGCAGAGAAAACCTACAGCGTACTAGGCTCCTTTAGCTAGCCGCAGTTTAGCGGCGAGCACCCCTTGACCCATCTTTCAAAATTACGTATTGTCTTTTTCTCTCCTTTCAAGATTGTGGTCATGGATTTAGTAGTCTACATGTATTGGGTTTTATTCGTATGATTTTATACTATAGGGAAACGGGACAGATAAAGGGGAGGTTTAGGTACCCATAAACCGGTTTAACCCTACCGATGGCTTTTGCTAGTGCCGGTACCAAGTCCGGCTGTCCCGAGTTCTTATCGTTGTCTACGTTTGTCCTTTGTCTTATACGTGTTTTCTTGTGTAGTTCCCTTGCAAATTATTGCATGTAATTATAATTTTCAGTCATTGTAGGTACTTCCTGTTATCCATTTTTAACATGAATTCCTTCAAAATCTACCGGGTTAAAAGGACCAAAATGAAAAGAATCTCCACAAGTCTTAAAACTTCTAGAAAGATGTAAATCTATATATAAACAATGGATTGATATGGGTAAATCTTCAAGTCATCCTCTGAAATTAGAACTATAAGTAGAGAGAAAAAAATTGAGAAGTCGACATCGAATTTAGCAAGCAGTTTATATAGTGTGGTTCATAATCGCTCGTGCCTTGTTTATGAGAGATCGTGCTTCTAAATTTAAATTTAAAAAGGTCATTGTCTTTCCGTTGTAAAATAGTGCTATGTAAATTTTCTCATTCATCAAGCAGTTTTATGTGTCTTGAGATGAATGAGCACATGGAAACAGAGGACCACAGATATAAACTAGAATTGTTTAGCCAACTAAAACTGATGTCTCCTCCTCATATGTATTGATAAGATATTTTATAATTCTTAAAACATGCAATAAGGAATGTGAGGGGACAACCCCTTGGGGTTTCTGGTATGCATTAACTAATTCATATTATCAGAAGCAACAAGATTATTTATACTATAACTAATCCAAGATTCTGATTATCGCAAAATATTCAACGAATGATCGAATAACGCAATAATTCACGAATGCGCGGAGCGCATGAGTGAATTACAGCGTTTTTTTTTCGATCATGAGTTGAATATTTTCGATAATCAGAATCAAGGATTAGTTATAGTTTTTATTATATAGATCTTCATGCATATTTGATGGTTCCATAGATGATTCATTTCATGAACTACGTTTCCAAAATTAATCCGCTCTGACGTTTACTTAACAACAACGTTGACAACGTCTATTGTGACGTCACTTCCTAGAGTGAAATTATGGAAAATAATTTCACAGTTAATTATCACTTTTCTTTCACTGGGAAATCTCAATCTTTCACCGCTATCTATATAATAAATATGTTTTAGGTTTGGGAATGTCAATAATTTGCAAGATAAAGCCATAACTCTTAAATAAGAAGGGGTGGGGTGTGGGTTGGGACACCTCTTTTGGCAAACGAAATGTATCATCCTATTCATCTTATCATCAGAAATAAGAATATATATGGTTTAATGGTTGGGATCTCAACGGTTTTCAAAATATAAATTAGGTGGGCGTAGGGGTAGGGATGTTGTTCGCGTCCACACCCCTTTCAGTCTTCTAGAATGTATTAATTAACTCATCTTTTCATAGGCAATAAGATTATATACTGGTTAAGGGTTGGGGATCTCAACGGTTTTCATGGTAATTAATCATCCTTAAAATTGTAATGGGTGGGGACAACCAATAAGTCAGGGGGTATCAATCCTAGAGGCTTCCAGTATGCAGCATTCAATTTATCTTATCATGAGTAATAAGATAATTTATGGTTTCGGATGGGGATCTTAACCATTTTCAAGATAATAGATAACTCTTAAAATTGTCGGGGGTGACAACAACCCATAAGTAAGTGGATATCAATCCTAGAGATTTCCCGTACTGCATAGGGCTTTATATATTCGCGAATTTTTTAGTTAATGTCGTTATTTTCATTTATATTCAGCTTTACAGTAAAATATTCGCGGGTGCAAATTTCGCTTTTATCGTTTTAATCGTGAATAGCGCGAAAATGAATGTCCCGCAAAATATATCAACCATACAGTATGCAACATCTAATTCATCTCATCATGAATAATAAAAAAAATTATATGGTTATGGGGTGGGGATCTCAACCTCAAGATAATCGGCAATTTAGGAATGGGGATCACAGGGACTCAATTCTGTTATGTGACACTCCGCCTCCACCCAATGCATATACACACCAAATATGAACACACGTCCTTAAGAAAAAAAACTTCTGTTAGGGACAAGAACTCTCTTTAAAAATCAATTATTTGACCTTGACATTTAATGTCAAGGTCACAGTGACCTGATTCTTCTATGCTACACTCTGACATGACATAATGCATATACATAACAAATAAGAACACACTAGGCCTAAAGACAAAAAAGCTCTGCCCGGGACAAGGTTGTATTAGAAGAAGAAGAAGAATTATGGGTAAGTCAATATAATTCATAATAAGTTTATGCCAAAAATTTAATTCAGTTATTCTTCCCTATTTAGCACTAATGAATGCTTCCATACATGTTCAAACCTGTGACCACAATTTAACTTGCTCTGCTGCAAAAACACCAAATCAAAGAGATGCGTTAACCGGCTGTGTGTTTCATATTCATTTTGACTAATTACTGCTCTTGTTTTCTACATCTGTATGATTATTACGGAAAACATATAACATTATTTTCCAAAGTATCATATGTACCAAAAACTATATTTGATACAGTCGCGAAGTTCCCAAATGATTTTATCATAAGATATGTTTTTTTTTTTTGGCTTTTTTTGTTTTTTTTTTTCAATTTGTGAAACATGTATATCGCTTGTTGTCAACTGTCGTTATTTTATTACAAAAGAATAATAAACTCGCCAAATCACGTTTATTATTCTTGTCTTAAGTTATAATCTGTTGGTATCAACAAATATACAGACCCCATCCGGCATTCTAGCAATTGTATATCACACTATCCAGAGAACAAGCAGATCATTGGTAATTCGATTTGAAACTTGAACACAATCAATACAGTTTAAGTAATAAAGTGTCTCTACTGAATTGTAATTATCTTACTGAAACTTTGCAAATGCCTTACCAAGGTAACTTATTTCAACACTGTTTAATCATCTGTTCATTCGCGAGAAATGATTTTATTTCAGTGAATACACTGAAACATATATGGGGTCGTCATGACGAGGAAGCGAAGGAAAATTTTATGTGAAATCAAAACAATTTCATTCGTAGCGGAGTTTCATCATTTCTTTCTTTCCTCACTTTTCTTTGATTCCACTTCACCATTTTTAAAATTTTTTTTGGTATTTTGTTGCTCTGCTTTGTTTTAGAATGTATCCGAGCCGTTGTAGGTAAACGCCGCCCTTCGTGCAATATAAAGACAAATTTTATATTTGCATATGCATGATATATAAAAATACAGACTTAGTGACATATGGCAAAAGTTTTCGCGTAATCAAGTGGAAACAAAAATGTTTTCTCCGGTTGTCCGATGAATCTTTATTTCTTTTTACCTATATTTTTGATTGATTTCTTCTCGTCCCGATATAAGTGAAATACATCCCACTGGACGTAAAATTTATTAAAAAATTTACGAAAGGATATGGAGTAAATGAACATGAGACCATAACACATATGATAACTCAAACTGCAATAATTCAATGAGCTGTATGGCCATTTCGGAAATTATTTCCTCATCAGCAGCACTAGAATCCAAACAAAGGAAATCCATAATTTTGAAAAATGTTTAAAGTGCATAAAACCAAACGAAATCCGAATAATCAGTAATATCAAATATAGCTAAGGACAAAACTGCGATGGAGGGAGTTAATCATTCGGTTTTAGAATTTACATAAATTTAGATAATAGTAATTGAACAAGTGTACACATGAGATATTATCTCATGTACAAGTACACCATATCTAAGAAAAATAAAGAGCATACATCTCTACCACGGGGAATTGTTTTACCAACTCCATACTGCAATAAAAGACAAACTCTTGTATTAAATATTTTACGAAAGGATACGGAGTAAATGAACATGGAGACCATAGCACATATGATAACTCAAACTGCAATAATTTAATGAGCTGTATGGTTATATCGGAAATTAATTCCTCATCAGCAGCACTAGAATCCAAACAAAGGAAATCCATAATTTTGAAAAATGTTTAAAAGTGCATAAAACCAAACGAAATCCGAATAATCAGCAATATCAAATATAGCTTAGGGCAAAACTACGATGGAGGGAGTAAATCCTTCAGTTTTAGAATTTACATGAATTTATATAATAGTAATTGAACAAAGTGTACACATGAGATATTATCTCATGTAGAAGTACACCATATCTAAGAAAAAGTACGTTCTTTCACATTTCATAGATTTCCATAATAACTCGACGAGTACATACTATGAATAGTATGAAATATACTTTGAATGATGTTATGTCAACTTTCGAATATTTCGGATTTTTCATAATGCTGCCCATTGTTGACCAACTCGTGTGGATCTCCATTATGAGCATTTTTGGTCACAGAAGTAGACATTTTTATAAAATGTGTTTGCAACTGATTTTATATGAAACTGCATTAATAAACATTATACAAAAAACCCATTTACCTTCTAGCACTGGAACAATTTTATTTTTATTATTTTTATTTTGGTACCCGTCAGAATTTTTACTTTGGTCCAAAAACGCCAATTTTCACATGAGCACAGAACAAACATTAACATGTAAAAACCCATTGTAGTAAAATTCACTTGCCATAAGCGTAGTTTAATTCCATTTCAAAAATAACATAATACTGAAGTTGCTGTTAATTTGGATTCTGCATATCCGCATTTCGACAACTTATGTCTCTTCAGTGCAGATAAAATCAAAATATTGGAAATCCGAAATATGTGTTTGATTGATAGAGAACAAATTACCTATCTAAATAGAAAAGCCAAAATTTGCTAAGGACAGAGCTGTGGAAGAGGGAGATACTCCTTACATTTGAACAAAATTTAGTTAAATTTAAATATTGCAGGTTTCAAATGAGACATTTGTTAAAATTATCATAATGATTAGAAGATGCAAAAAAGTGACGGACGCAGCAAGGCGACACGTACTTTAGTCAACTATTTTTATCGTAAAAGATTATTTTATTAAAATAGAAACTACGCGTGTTATATCTTCACTTTCATTACTTCTGAAATCAATTGACAGTTATCAAGTAATTCATGAAACATACTTGTCTTTGAGTAGTGGCTTATGTGTGGGGTGTGTTTTATTAAGTCGTATTATAAATGCACATCAGTTAAAGTTAATACTTTGGTACAATACTGTCAGATCAATTTACATAACTGACATTTTGTATTTCTCAAATCCTTGGATATCACGTTTTTTAAGATTATTGTAGGATCAGTATGTACATAAAAAGAAACAATTTTGTTAAACTTGAAAAATTATCGTATTATTTAGCCAGGTTTTATGTGGACAGAGTTAAACAATTCTATTTAACTGTCATTTTTCTTAATAAGTAGCACCACAGCATGTTTGTAAGATAATGGTTACTTAACGCAGGATCAAATACCGTATAAAAGGTGGCATTCTAGTAAGTTGATCTATTTAAAAACTCGACATCAACTTATAAAGTCGGATAATGGTATGTTTTTATAATTCCTTGTCGCTTTTATTATTATCATTGTTATTAAATTGATGTATACTACACTATCAACATGCATATTGATATGTAAATATTTTATTTGATCGAAATATTTGTTTCAATAACGATTGTTGATGTCAGTGCTAAAGCTCTCTGAATCATGGTATTATAGTTCGACCACTGAAGGCTTTTAAAGATCAATGTTTTTGAAAAATCACACATTTAAAATGTTTCAGCGCAAACTTCAACTCAGTCTAATTATTTCTAAAATTAATAAAATGTTTGATGAATAGTACAAGTGACAACGAAAGTAAAAAGCATAGAGAGAGAAACAGTAAGGAAAATCCATTGGACGAACGACAAATCCGACACAACCAAAAACAGAACAAATTAGGACAGCAGTTATATTCCTAATTGGTAACATGCATATTATTAATGAATTGATTCCTAACGTCAGTATGTTTGTTATATAAAAAGTATTTTTGATAATTGTGGAATGAGCAATATTTGGTTAAATACAGAGTTGTATTCAAGAGAATGAATAATTGAATCTCTTAAACAGAAATTAAATGATCAGTTTTTACAAGAATGGTTAGCCGAAATTAATACTTCCTCAAAAGGTTTATGTTACAGAATCTATAAGACTGAGTTCAAATTTGAAAATTATTTATCAATACTTCCTTTAAATTTTCTTTTTATATTTTGCAAATTTAGATGTGGTAATCACCGACTACCAGTGGAAACAGGAAGATGGCATAATATTCCCCGTGAGGAAAGATTGTGCCATCTTTGTGGTTCCTCTGATATAGGCGATGAGCTACATTATATATTAACTTGTCATTATTTCAGAGATGAGCGTCGTAAATATTTGTCAGCAGAGTATTTAACTCGTACTAATACTTTAAAATTTTGTTATTTAATGTCTTCACAAAATATTGTTGAGCTTGAAAAATTATGTAAATTTATGAGATTTATATTGCAGATATTGAAATAACCCCTCCTGGTTAACAAATACTGTTAACAAATACTGTATTTTTGTGTTTTTGTATTTCCACACATGCAAATTGTATTATTTATTTATTGTATATATTTATCTTCTCTGTAACTAAGTTTAGTTCACGAGAATAAAGATATTCATATTCATTCATTCATTCATATATTTATATATTCATTCCTAAATCGTTCTAAAACGTCACAAATTCTCTTATCCGGACATCCGGGTACTTTACCTGTGGGGGGGGGTGGTGAAAATGACCACATTTCACTATATATCTAAGTAACTTCAACTTTGATTTATTCATTCATTTTTCAAGGTATTTTAATGAAACTCGAATTATGCATTTGGAACATGAATATAAACATCATATGATAGGTATTATAACACCGAATATATTGCAATTTAAAATACCGATTTTTTACATAGATTATATAAGAAAACATCGATCGCGTCACCTCCCATATTGGGGGTATAAGGTAAAAATCGACTGATCTGATTGGTCAATTCAGCTTTCTGATGTCACGCCGGATAAGAGAATCCGCAATGAAAATGCTTTAAACAAAGTCACCATTCTGGATAGCGTGCAATAAATTTCGTGAGAAGCGCTACCCATCTACATTTCACGGAGCCCTGATTTTTAAGCTAATAAATTAAACTTTTGTGTCGAAAAAAAAACTTGATAGTGACTGCATGATCTAGCATAACGGATTAATTGAGAAACATATAGTCCAGAGGCTTGGGAGGACGGAATATTACTGTTGAGGTGTGACTGATGGGACTGTGTTCCCGATAGACCGAGATACGCCTGTCAAAAGTAAAGCCTTTTTAAAAACAAAATGATATATGTTATTTTTGATATATCAGTTAAATAAAGGTGGAAGGTGCAACCGGGGCCAACTGGAAAAGCGGAGAGATTGGTTGGTACAGGTTTAGCCTTCTATACCGCCTTGCAAGGGTGCTCCTTGGGAAAATATAGAGGGAGGTCTTCATCATGCATGGAGCATGTCATGTATTTCCACAGTTCGACTACAATGGTTTGCGGCCAGGTTTATCAGTTTATGACCTGATTATCCCGCATAGACAGAACATACCCCCATCTGGGGATCCGCCCTGCAGCTCTGTAAACGAAGCCCATGAAAACTGATTAAGGTGCTTGGTATATGTTCTTTTGTGCAAGCTATTCATCTTTTTCACAAACGACACCGTATTATTTAGAATTTAAGTCACGCTTTTGTTGAGTGAATGAATAAAATCTAGCTGTTATAAAAATCACTTGGAAACATCTGTAATCGGCACTAACAGGATGGATAATTGTTGATTAAAATACATTTTTATTCAAATGTGATGGTTAAGAAAAGAACAAAGCGTTAAAAACATTTTGAGCTTGATTAAAAGAGTTTAGTTGACAAATTTCGGTTTTCATCTCTTTTTGACTCTTCTGGAACATAACCTTAAACAAATTTGCTTTTATGTACCTAATATGCAGGAGCAAATACACTGCTTACTTATTTTTATCATACTACAAAGTATTGATTAATGATAATTCTCTAATTTCTAGCAAATTTAACCAACGCCTGACCGATATGATAAACATTATTCTCGTCTCTAGTGAGAGAACAACTCGCATGAAATTTCCCGCCAAATCTATTCGGGACATGATCCTCGGTGTTTTACATTATGTCATTAGAGAAACATTTTCTACAACTTAAACACGTTAATTATGAAATTTCTCACATCTTGTTAAATAAATTTTGAAATGTTTAAAAACTCGGCAAGCCTCGTTTTCAAATATTTGCAAAATTTATTTAACTCGATGTGAGAAATTTCATAATCAACTTAGTACTCGTTGGAGAAACTATATGTCTAAGTCTGCTTATAAAACTATTATTAATAAAACTATAGGCCATCATAAAATAGTACACTGCTTATAAACATATATAATGAAAATTAAATTACAAACATTTTGGTCCTAATTCTGTGACTGCAAATTATAATGACCATATAAATTCGAATAGATTCACCAAGATAGTCAGTTTCCTATTTCAATGCATGAAACGATGTACATTAGCATTATCTATTAGCCTTAAGGTCGCCTTAAATTTCATGATTGAGATCTTTTCACTTTTGCAAAGAGATGTATGTCAAACATATTTTTTCATTTGTCTTCGTCAGTATAAGGTAACATTTTATCTATGTATTTTTGTGTATTATTATAACTGTATTCGGAGAATTTTATATTCACTTTGTAACTTTTATTTTCTAGTTACTGATTGTAAGCATATTTGCTCTGCTTGCTCTGAGTCATAGTGGATGTATCCGAAAAGGTTCGTCAAATAGTTAAAATAACACATGTAACTAAAATGTAAACACTGAATCCGCTAATAAAACATTTGAGCAATTAAACTTTGTTTCACTTCCTTTAGGTAATGAAATTTGCATTCCTCTGACTGCATTGCTGTATATTTCGGCTCAAAATTTTTGATGACTATGCAAATATACCGTACACTTCTAAATTCAGAAAATAGTATGATTTTGAGGAAAAAACAGCTTTTTCAAAATCTCTATTATGTTTAAACGGAAAATATTTACCGCGCGCGATTGTCACCGAGAATTGACTAATAGAGATATTTCACATTCTGACGAAACTCGACGTAACCCGACGAAAGAAACCTTTCACGACGAACCACAACCTAAATGACACGAAGGGGACCATTAACTGAAGATATCATGTTATTCATCTCCAATATTATTTTTAGATTATTTCTTTGAGACGACGGCTAAATGCATGTGTTTGCCAAGCTTATTAAATCACCATTATCACCTTATACACATGTGATATTAGACATTATTCACATAGAAATAAAATCTTGTAAAGTCTTTAACCGGCCGAGTGCACCCTTGTTCTGGTAGCTTGCAAAGCCGGTGAAATCACCAAACATTGTCAATTAGTATTTTGAACTATTGATATACGAAGATCAGCATAGCAAAATCCTGTACAGTAAGTATTGAAGAATGGAGATTGAAATGAATAAATCGTACCGGAAACGCCAAAACAGAAAAAAAAAATTACTTTCTATGTCGACTCAAAACTAGAGCGGATAAAACTTGCTTCGATAACAGAGCATATGAATACTTTTACGGCACATGGTATAGCACATTTTAAAAGCAATGCTTTTTTAATAATAATTTGTTTCTCTATGCATTATAAAGTATCATCAACAAAGAACTGCCCTGTACGTTATTACTACAAACCAGTTCGCTATTCATTGCAATCAAATTGACCTGTCGATAACGAGTAATCCGTGCATAGGGAAAAAGGCAAGAATAAACTCATTTCTAGAAACTAAAATGTATGAAGCGGAGATCAGCATATCAACATATCTTTTTATCGGAACTCGGACGACGTTTTTTATTTTCATTTTAATTTTTTTTTATTATTTTTTTTTCTGTTTTTTTATTTATTTATTTATTTATTTTTTTTTTTTTGCAGAATTTTTCTAGCGTTTGATTTGCTTATAATTGTTTTATGACGTAAATATCAATTTTTCTACAAAGGGGATATACCAATAGCTTTAATTTGAAATAAAAAGTCTTGATATTGTTTTTTTTTCAACTTAAAAGTGACCAATTAACTGAACAATATTGCATGTCTAAGTCAATCGAATAAAGATTTGCCCTTCGATGAAATGAATTTGAGGTTCCACATTCTTCATGCTCGTATCAAATTTGAAATCCACTCTTTTTCATAAAAGTGTCACCGTCTCTGAACCCCACCCCACCGAAAACGGGCATAACTAGCTAACAGACAACACCCATA
>MJUU01022280.1:0-37806 GCA_002080025.1 Modiolus philippinarum | reverse complement strand
CCCGCGTGAGAAATGCTCAAAATATATTATAGGTATTATGAATGTTTACTGTTCATATGGTTCAAGTACTGCATGTAACACAAATTAAATTTTATTTCTTGAACTTTATACTGTGGCATTGCACTGTTACTTCTTCACATTTATTTTACACATGACATAAAGAGAAATGTATGTCTGATCTATTTTTAAATTTAAGAAGGACATTTCCAATGTCTTTCGTTCGTCTCTTTCGTAAGTCATACGTACACACGCAAGCGACGAAACGAGACGTAGCGATTCACGAAGGAAATATGGCTCAGAACGAAGATTTTTCAACTACTTTGCCTATAAAATTATTTAGTTAAATATTCACAACATTGTGATTGGAAGTGTTTACATTTTTAAATTTACGTTCGCTTTTTTAATATTTGTGCAATAACTAGTCCCTATACGTTAAGGTTCTCTTTCGTCAAAATGTGAAACATCTCTACTATGACACGGGTAATGTCACCTTTTACCTGTCGATAGGTAATCTATTATAAACCAAATGTATCTTGCCCATGCTGCCTGTTCGCCCTCAAAATAGGAAACACTTAGAATGGTAAACCCGTCATACAAAATCAAGGAAAATTCACATGTACACATTGGTCTTTGCATATTTTTAATCGTAACAATGTCATTTTTCCGTTATGTATGGTCATTCTTGATCTACATGCAAAATGGTAAAGAAATTGGTTTTCAAATAAAGGAGAAATTGTAAAAATTTCCATTATCTAAAGGAGGTGAAACAGACTTTAATGAGAACATCAGTTTTTAAAGAGGAAACTAATAAATGATGTCAAATTTCGTCAATATGATATACATTATAATTTAAGCAAGGAACGTCTAAAATTGGAATTAAAGGGGTAATTTGAACAGATTTTTTTAAGTAACCTGTACTTAGTAATATATATTTTTTTAATTTTATACCAGAAATGCAAAGGCTGCAAAAGTTATGAATCGCCATCTTTTACACGACAAATGATCTATGATTGTGTATTAACATTAAAATGCATCCTAGCCCTTGAATTTTACGGATTTCGACAGAGCTAAGTATGCCCATGATTTTTAACACCACTGTTAGCAAACGTTGACCTCATGCGACGCCTTGTACTTCACCAGCGTGGTAAAATTTCCACTGTAAAAAATGGCATCAATGAATGGAGTCCATATACAAATAAGTTGTATATTAAAAGGTTTTGAAATATGGCTGACAACACCAGAAGATTTCATGTACTCATGAAAATTTCTAGAAATGGAGACACTAGTAATCTTAGAAAGTGCTTGTTTCAAGTTGAATCTTGCACTTTCTGGTTCATTTCTTCCAGTCTAAAGTCTTTTACTTGCACAGCAAATAATCTAAGTAACTAAAGTGTACTTTAAATTTTTAAACAGTGTCTTGCTGGTTATTGTGCAAAGAAATATTGATTAGAATGTAACATTTTGTGTCTTAAAATTATATAAAAAAATTGAATAAATACAACAAATTTTTATTAGCATATCCTATTTGTTATTTTTGCCGATGGAAGTAGAGTTTGCGTTTGCAACAGAGCTTTTGATTTGATTCTTTGTTTAGTTATAACCTTTAAGAAAGGGGTTAATTTCCACCTATTTACACATGAATTCATCAATATTGTGAAATTTAGAAACTACCAATGAAATTTAACTGCATGTCAAATTGAATTTACGAATGCATACTTTTTTTTCAACGTAAAATCACAACTTTATGTATAACACACCCAATTGAAAAATATGAATAGTGTACAACATACCTAAAAAATTCACATTGTGGCAAGATTGAATACCTGATATAGATAGAATGTGTTTGATGGTGATACGGACTTGGATCAGGGACAGTATCAAGCAAACCCCATTTTATGCAACGATTTTTTTTTCAGTTCAGAAGAATGCAAGCATTACAACAAGACAACCGAATATACTTCCAACGCAAAAAATCATATTGACGCCATCAAAAACGTCATTGAAGAAACCACTACCTACATCATTACAAAAGTCTACACTTAAATTAATTCCTACACCATCACCGACGGAGTTATTCACGAACAAACCAACACCAAGTCCAATGGCGGTGTCGGAAAATATCCCAACACCCTCACCATCGTCTAAAAAGAAACGGATTCAAAGGATGAAATATGTTTATCCAATACCACCAACAGGACCGTATTACAATGTTCAAGATGCAAGTTTGTCCCAAATGAATGTTTCGATGAAACGTCCAAGTCTACGATCAAAACGTTCTGCTGATGGAGACCAGCGAACTGAAGGTAATAATTTCAAACCATATTTTTTACAGTATAAAGGCATACAGAAAAAAACGCCTTGTTTTATATCATTTCATCCCTTTTCGCGATTTGAACTCGATATTTACGGGTTTGAAACAATGATTATGGCCATAATTCTTAGATGTCTAGAAATTTGTAATAAAGGTTCTACCTGTTAATTCTGTCAATATATTAAATATGATGACCAATATTCTTATCATAGGTTTAAATGACTTAATTCATGGTTGAATTATTAAACACATAAAGACTTGTCACCGTATTTAACAAGCCAAAAAGTATTCCCTCCAATTCACCACGTGAATTCGGGTTTGACGTACTAATGTCTGATATTTGAAACGTTGCATTTTCGAGTGGGGAAAAATATTTCATCCTATATTACATACGTAAATTGAATATGTATCAGACAAATGTCTGTATTGCAAGAAAAGGTCACACAACATTACTAAAATATAAGACATATACGTCACATCTCGAGCAAAATATACCTCCACTTTACCTTCAACCAAAAATATATTTAACTGTTGGAATAAAAAAAACCGTTAAATTTGGTAATTTTCTCATATGATCTTGATTATTTTTAATTCGATTGTTATTTTTTTACAGGAATTGTCGATATTTTAAAGATATTTTTTTTTGGATATATTCACAATCAGCCTGCAAATTAAAGACTTCCAATCTAAAAAATTTAGGAGGAGTTATAATAAAAAATACTTCTTTATTTTGTTATCAATGCAATTATATCAAAGTATAGAGTTATTCTTTTAAGTTGCAGTTTTTTTAGTGATGTGGAGATCCTTAATAATTTCCAGATTTACATATTCACCATAGTTATTGTCCAAATGTTTTGTAAAATTGACTGTCACTTCTCTTATATGGTTCAATTCATTTGATTTAATAAATACAGTTGGTCCTTTAACTTTAAGGCATGTGTTTTTGTTTAAAAAAAGGCCGTAATTTTATCACCACAGAAGCTATACCATGATTTGACAGACCGTTACAATGTTTCTATTTCACAGATGGGAATGGATATCGTTGGGTAGATCCAGAGTTTATTACCGGTCTGAAAAACACCAACTGTAACAAAATCGGACTTTTCACTTCCCGTTTTACGGGTGCAACACGTTAAGCAAATCATGTTTACCATTCCAGAGTACATTATGATGCCTCGAGTTTTGTTTGGGTTCACACTGCTAGTGCTTTATTTTTTTGTGACGTTCTTGTTCATTTATGTTTGATTATACCCCATGCAACGAAGTTGCGGAGGGTATATAGTTTTTGACTGGTCCGTCCGTCTATCCGTCTGTTATCACTAAGGGGGTACATCCTTTGTCCTGATAACTCCTTAAGTTTTTAAGATAGGAAATTTTTATTTTGCAGGTTGATTGTGCATATATCAAAGATGTGCATACTACTTCGATTTTGATTTTTGATAATTTTTGACAAATATACATATTGATGAACTTTGTAATTTTTATGCATAATATTGCTAATAGGTACATAATTTGTCCGGATAACTCCTCCTACATTCTTTAATAGGATGTTTTTATTTTGCAGAATGATTGTGCATATATCAAAGATATGCATGCTACTTGTATTTGGACTTTTGATCTTTTTGACATAAATACACATTCATGAACTTTGTCATTTTTATGCATAATATTGTTTGAAGGGTACATCATTTGTCGGGATAACTCCTCAGACAGTCTTAAGGTTAGTGAGGACAGCTGTCACGTGATTCAACCATAAAAATGGCGAGAAAAAAATTTAAAAGTTCAGAATTGAATGAAATTTGGACAGGATTGTTACTGAGCATGTGTAGAAACAAACTTTGGTTTTAAAAACATCAAAATGGCGACCGTTGCTATGGAAACAGAAAATGGCGGGAAATTTTTAAATTGCTCCAAATTGACTGAAATTTTACAGGAAGGTTACTTAGCATGTGAACATACGAGTTTTGGTCTTCAAAATATCAAAATGGCAACCGTTGCCATGGAAACAGCAAAATGGCGGGAAAAATTCAAATTCCTTCGTTTATGATGAAAAATCCTCTATCTTGAAATAAGGTGAGAAAAAGAAAAACATAATAATTTAACACAGTAAAAATGCTGAAAAGGGGAAAATAACTTTAATAAAAATTAAATAAAATAGAGAGATAGAAATGAAAAAAGTAAATTATGTACACAAAGGGATAAGAAAAGTGGAAAAATGATAGAATAAAACTTGAAAATTGTGGGTAGAGAGAATTCACCCTAGAACAACAATAGCAGTCTCCCCTTCTACGCAATTAACGCAGATGTGATAGAAATACTGCCAGAACAGATCACTGCTGATTTCCATTTTATAAAGATCAGTTCCTAGAAGTTTGGAACAAGAAAATATGAGATATATCAATTCATTCATTTAGTCAAAGCCATCCGAAATATATCTTTATACAGCATAAAAGGTCATTCCGGTCAAAACGGTGGCCAATTGGAAATACAAACTACTTCCGGTCGCGCAATCGCGCTCCTTTATCTCTCCATAGAACTCCTGCGGGGTCACGTGTCGAACTATTATACAATATATCACAAAATTGAATTTGTAGATGAAATTTTTGTATTTATGATTAACAGTAGGCAAGAAAGTATCTACTTCCGGTTTGACATGTGTAACCTACAACTTCCTGTTCTAGTCAAGTGAAGACTGTATACAGTCATATGACTATTTTAGTTTGGTATTTGTGCTACAAGTACAGCCAGTGACATCACTTCTGGTTTTTGTTCTAGTGACGGCAAAATTTTTTGAGGGGAGGAGGGCAATGTTGTCAACTTTGAATGCAAAATCTCTCCCAAGTGGAAAAATGATGGAATAAAACTTGAAAATTGTGGGTAGAGATAATTCACCCTAGAACAACAATAGCAGTCTCACCTTTCTACGCAATTAATGCAGACGTGATAGAAATACTGCCAGAACAAATCACTGCTGATTTCCATTTTATAAAGATCAGTTCCTAGAAGTTTGGAACAAGAAAATATGAGATATATCAACTCATTCGTTTAGTAAAAGCAATCCGAAATATATCTTTATACAGCATAAAAGGTCATTCCGGTCAAACGGTGGCCAATTGGAAATACAGATTACTTCCGGTCGCGCTTGCACGCTCCTTAATCTCTCCATAGAACTCCTGCGGGGTCACGTGTCGAACTATTATATATCACAAAATTGAATTTGTAGATGAAATTTTTGTATTTATAATTAACAGTAGGCAAGAAAGTATCCACTTCCGGTTTGACATGTGTAACCTACAACTTCCTGTTCTAGTCAAGTGAAGACTGCAAACAGTCATATGACTATTTCAGTTTGGTATTAGTGCTACAAGTACAGCCAGTGACATCACTTCTGGTTTTTGTTCTAGTGACGGCAAAATTTTTTGAGGGGAGGAGGGCAATGTTGTCAACTTTGAATGCTTGTAGGTCTCTTAAACGCCTGGTTTGCTATACTGATTTTTTTATATTTTGAAGATATCGTATAAAGGTATATATTTAAGTAAAAAAATGAAATTTTGAATTCGGAAGTTTTTCTGAATATCACTTTATGTCCCTTTAGGAGGTAAAAAGTGATAAAAAATCTAACCTCACTGTGCACATAATTGGGGATATTAGCAAAAATAATTGACAGAAGTGGATGTATTTTTAGAAATACCTTTAAAACAACAAACACTTATAATCCAAACACTCTTTTTTACAAAAACAATGTAAAATTGGTTTTTATATGGTCAAAAGGGGGGTAAACGGGAATTGGGACCATTATTCAGGGGGAGGTAACTTTGACCCGATTTATCTCAGAAAAACGCCTGGAAAGGTGGTCTAATATTTAACTAATATTATCTAATATGAGTGCCTTTGTTCTGAATGTTGTGGTTTCTGGTTCTGTGCTTTGTGTCTGTCTGGCGTCATTGTTTTTGTGTCTAACGTCATTGTTTTCTGTGTTCTCGTTTTTGCCCTGTCTTTGGACTTCGATTTTTGTGAATGTCACCCCTTTGTTCCTTCGGTATTCTACTGCCGTTGATTTATACCAAAGAAAAGGTATATATTCAACAGTAATATAGTAAAAAAATAGCCATTTTGAATTCGGAATTATTTTTGGGGTCAGGTGTCCTCACTTAAAGATAGGATGTTTTTATTTTGCAGGGTGATTGTGCACATATCAAAGATAAGCCTGCTACTTGGATTTTGATTTTTGATCATTTATGACAAAATACACATTGATAAGCTTTAATTTGTTTTGTTTTTGTCATGCTGCCTCAATTCATATATGCAGAAATTAAATTTACAGTAACTTTGGTATTTTGTTATTTATTCATGTTGGATATGAATTGTCAAGATTTTTTTATTTTCGAATTTTCCCTTTCCTTTCCTTTGGTATCCAAAAGCACTTTGCAAGAGTAAAATTTGACTATCATGAATACCCACTGATATACATGTACTAATATGATCTAAGGATACAGATAGTTGACCTCTGTGGCTGACCTGGGACTTAACGACGACGATCCTCTAATTCCATATTTACTGCCAAAGAAATGCCTTGAAATTGCCAAAAATTTGTCAGTTCGTCTTTATTGATTTTTCTGATTATTTATTTGCCTACTTGTTGTGAAACAAATTATCCAATCATTTTGAAAGCAAATGGTTGCAATAGGCAAATAGATCATTTACGCTTGAATTCCTTTTTAATTAGTACTTGAATGAACATTTCTTTTCAATATCCCCGACCTTTCAATAGCCTTTACTAGTGATTTACTACTGGAAACTACCAAAATGGATGGGAGAGATTTTGCGCGCCATAAACCGTTTGCCCCACCATATGTTTTGAGATGCCTTAAGTTTGAATTAAATTCAATGTTCATATCCTTTAAAAGATTATACCACTAACCAGTTAAGCTAACCCATTAGTTTTTTCATATTCATTATTTAATTCTATGCAGAATATAAATTTACAGTAATTTCGATATTTTATATTTTACGAAAGGATATGGAGTAAATGAATATGAGACCATAACACATATGTTAAATTCCAACTGCAATAATTTTAATGAGCTGTATGGCCATTTCGGAAATCAATTCCACATAGTATTTATAACAACCGGGTCGATGCCACAGCTGGTGGACTGTTAGTCCCCGAGGGTATTCACCAACCCAGTAGCCAGTACTTCGGTGCATGCCCGAAAACCGATCTTATTTGGAAACTTACAATATCTAAATTAATAAAATTTTGTTTAAAACTAAGGAGTATCTCCCTGATGCAAAGCTCTGTCCTTGGCTGGTTTTGGCTTTCAATTTAGATCCTTTTGATAATTTGTTCTGTATTAGCTTTTATACACCATTCGATTTCTGGATTTCCAATTATTTGATTTTATCTGCACTGATGAGACATAAGTTGTCGAAATGGCCATATGCAGAATGTAAATTTACAGTAATTTCGGTATTTTAGTATTCTAATAATAAGTTAAATCAATCTCGTATAAATAATAAATTTGAACAGCAAAATAAGTTGGATTTGCGACTGCTACTTTTTTTTTGTCTTGTGTAGTATTCTACAAGTGTGCATTCCAAAGCTGATAACAAACTATATTCGCCGAAAAATCATTTCTAAATATTCCAAATCTTCACAAAGTCGTTCTCTAAAAGAACAAACGCCTCTTAAGTATTCCCTAAATATATATTGATTACTCCTTATAATTGGGTAAATGAGATTTATAGTTACAGGTCACCAAATGAGCATGTGACAGTTTTACACCCTTATTTTTAAACAATACAAATTTAGCTGAAAAGAAAGTACATTTCAAAACATGTTTTTTTTTGTTTTTATTTACAAAATATAGGTTCTTTTTTTTCAAGTTTTTTAAACTATGACTACCATTGTATGATATTTTTCAGGTTTTGCAAAATCAAAATCGTTTTGACTTTTGCCAAAGGCAATTTCCACATTTTATGTTTTCAATTCACATTTCATCAAAACTTTATCAAAAACTTTGATCAATACACTAAAAAACCTGATGAGCTGATACATATTTCCTACCAACCCTAATGTACTACCGAATGAGTTCACAGACATTTTCATGAGAAAAATGCTCTTTATTTTCATCTGCATCGAAAACAAAAGAAGCAAATTCAACTAAACTTTACCGGATGGATGTGTGAAAGGTTCTTTACAAAGAATGTTCATTCCATTTGAATCCCACAAAAACATGCGCGCCCGTTTAACATTGAACCCAAGGAAAACGAAAAAAATCATGCGTAAATTTAAATACAACTTGTAAAGCAAATTCAACAAAACTTTGCAGAAGTGTTTTATGAAAGTGTACTTCAATTATATGTAGAAGGTCCTTCACAATGAATGCTTATTTTAATTGGATCTAACAGGAAAAAAATGGAAGCTATTTGTCATGTTAGCGATACAGGCTGAACCTCAAGTCTTATTATTATCTATTTCGAAATTTGAGATAAGTGTAACTTAAAGATATTGCTTTTGTGGAAATCCCCATGTGTTAGTAAATTCATAAGAAGATTACACATATTTTGCTTATTATGGGGTAATATCTAGATTACCGAACATAGTTGTCAAGATCTGAAGTCCATAAGACAAAAAGACAAATCAGCTGGAAACCACCGGAAAAATTGTCGACCACAATGGTCTTGACTTGGTACAGGCACTTCGAAAGAAATGGAGGGTTAAACCGGTTTAAAGGAACTTTGTTTTCTAAGGTATATTTCTAAACTAAAACTCCTTTTTTTTATTTCGGAACGCTGAGTTATTCTTCATGAAATAAAAGGGACAACAGGAAACACCTACAGTGTACTGAAAATTATAATTACATGCCACAGTCTGCTAAGGAAATACACAGAAAAAACCCAAACAAGACAAAAGACAAACGTAAACAACGATAGGAACTCGGGACAGCCGGACTTGGTATCGGCACTAGCAAAAGCCAGCGGTAGGGTTAAACCGGTTTATGGGTACCCAAACATCCCCTTTATCTGTCTCGTTTCCCTATAGTATAGTAAACATACGAATAAAACCCAAGATAGGTAGACTACTAACTCCATGACAACAATCTTGAAAGGAGAGAATATGACAATACGTTATTTTGATAGATGGGTCAAGGGGTGCTCGCCGCTAATATTGATCTCTGCTTTGTAAGTTGAAAAAAAATCCATTATAATTTGTTCTTGAAAAAAAATGCAGCGGGAACAGGTACTTAAGAGAGTATGAGTGTTGGAAGATTTGTATTACAATGAAAATTCGTGTCTTGTTTTGAAAATCTTTGCTATAAAACACCATAAACAAATAACATCAACATCCATTTAAGAATTTGAAATACATATGACCTCAAACTTTTGGTGTGAAACGGTTCTCTCTAAGAGTTTTCCTTCATTTTCCATAAGCTGCTTCTATGCCGTATAATACCTGAAAATATTATTAGCAGTTGACAAAATTTTAAACATTGTTTATTTTATGTATTTTAAAGAAGCCGAAACCTGTTACCAAGAAAACATGATATATGAGCAAAAATATCTAACCCTGTTTGCATGGATAAAACCCATGGATATCGAATGTTTCTTAAAACTGAAACCCATACTCCCTGAAAACGTTTTTTCGAAATTGATTGATCTTCATAATGAGAAGCATTACCCTACAATACGATGCTTTAAAACGATAATTGTTGGATTTCCGAATTAATGAATTCAATTTGCTATGCCTTTATAAATCAACAGCTTGCAGACTTTATTATCCAATTACGGTCCGCATAGGAGTTGGACATCAATATTTGTCAATCTGGAAAGTGCGAGAGTCACCATTTTTTAATTATACCGAACAGATATTTAGTTTTAATGACACAACGGCATTATTGCATGTGCTGAATTCTGAAAGGAGAAGATATATACATTAATGGTTTTTGCAATGTCAGTCATTTAGGATCTGACAAACACACTTATTTTACATGCATTTCTATTTTTGCTTTTCTCCAACTTGTAATTAGAGTCCTTGTAAACAATGCAGACAACTTCTGGTCAAGCGCTCATGTGATGAAGTCAGGTGCCATTTAAAGCGGGTTGACATATAAATTGTCCTATGAGACATTATGTTATTGTCTTTCTTTAAATTAAAATCACTGAGTTGACAGTGTGGACATCAGAATTGTCATTTTCTTGTGATCAAGAAGTATACAATAGAAAAGTTCTGAAAGAGATATAATGATAATATCGTTATATTTTCATATTTTTGTATTACATCTGCAGGCATGGGTTTCATTCGAGCAAAAGTATCACATTTAAGGTTCCACTAAAGACAAAATTAGGACACACAATAAACCTGTATCATTCAAGATACATGAAATATAGTAATAAATCATGAAGAAAAGCATTCTTTTAAACATTATTTACCTGTACTCGCTGCAAAAATTGTTCATTAATTTAAACTGAAGATTTTATAACCATATCTTTTCCTTGGGTACACACTCAAATTTAAAAAAAAATCAGGAGGTCAGGAAAACGTCTAATTCTTTTCAAAATTTTTCTTTATGAATACTACGATGTATAATGCAGGGCAATCTAACATTGGTTGGTCTAGTAGCATATGTTTTAAAGTAGAAATTTGGCGATTTCTGACCTGAATGTGTGAAATTACTTCCCCTATGTACCAAAATTGAACTGAATCTTGAAAATAAACAGTAGTCCCAAATAATCGGCATTAGCTTGCCCTTCCTTAGATATTAGAGTATACGTCCACAAAAATTTTGAAACATATTAGTACCTTTTCAGATCTCCTGATGTTTTTGAAAATTGAGTTTTTACCAAATGAAAAGAATCGCCTATGAAATAAAATTTTCAAATTCATTTACAATTTTCTCAGTTTGTACGTGTAGATTATGTTTAAAAGAGCACATTCCGCAATAATATTTTTTTACTACATTTCTTGCAGCTTGAGAAATACAGACAAATGTTTTATGTTTACTGAGTGTCCTAATTTTTGACTTTAGTGGAACCTTAACGTGTTCTGCTGTACGCTGGATACATTAAGAATTACTATAATACATATCGTTTATAATTATAGATTTTGACGGCCAGTCCGACGAAGAAGCGGATTGTCCAGACAACAAAGCTTCAACAATTTTTCACACGGCGTATTTGAATGTTATGATTGTCTTGGCAACAGTAGCTGTCTTTCAGTTTTAATGTGAGAAAATGGTTTATTTACGATACGTTTCGAATGTAAATGCTGCAAATAAAATTTCAAATGTTATTTGTTTTTGCTTAACAGTACTTTTGATTTTAAAGCAGTGTAAAGTGTTCTTAAAAAATAGAAACTCCAAGCAGTGTAAGGTATTTATCTAAAATAAATTAGAAACTCTCCAGACTGATCAGCCCTTCGCTGATTTTGCTTTACGTTTAAATCATATTCATTAATTTTTCTCAATCAGTTTTATACATCTTTGAGTGTATGGTCTTCTAAACGTTTAGATTTCATCTGCACTGAAGAGACACAAGTTGTCGAAAAGCGCATATTATGCAGAATTTAAATTCACAGTAACTTCAGTATTAAGTTATTTGTTACAACTAAGTCGATGCTTCTGGTGGTGAACTGTCTTCCAAACGTTTATACTTCATCTGCAGTTAAGAGACATAAGCTGTCAAAATGCGCATATGTAGAATTTTAAATTAACAGTAACTCCGGTACTTAGTTCGTGTAGTTATTTGTTTTTACAAACAAACGATAACAGTAAACACCTACAATGGCCGAAAATCTTCAAGCGAACTGCACTATTAAAACACCAGACGCTGTTTTACATACAAATGTCAAAGATACTTGATAATTGCGAATTGTATAAATTAATTTCAAAGGAAGCTGGTAAATACCGGGCATTAAAGAAATATTATATGTACTAGTAGTCGATATCAACAATGACACATGGACTTTCAATCTGATCACGGCAACGTCAATACATAAGTCATACTTTTGATAGAAAAAAGAATAAAAAAGGCAACCATATTAGAATAACTAAGAGTGGTGGCATTTTATTCATTTTTTATCCTTCACGCATATTATTTCATTGGTCTATGAATTGTCTGTATCTGCAATTTGGTTCATATGCACCGGTAATTTTAGGCCCGTAGTTGCATGCATACGATTCATCACAAAAATTTTAGTTTTGTTGTATAGCAAAACATTTTTGGACAAAATAAGAAAGTTAGTATTGCTGTCGTGCATGGAGAACAACAAAATAAAAATAGCCAATAAAACTAAAATCTAAAAATATATATACAAGAAAGAAACATTTTTGACAGTGTCTTATATTAAGTTTTTTGATATTTTGCGCGTTAAATGTGGCAAGAGACGGCTTAATTTTGCACACTTCAAATGTTCATTCCTTCTGAACACACAAAATTGAAATTTACAGCTCAGATTGCTTTCAAGTAAAATAATCATGAAAATTATAATACAGATCTAAATTTGGGATGTTGGTTGTGTCTTCAGTGCTTTTTTATTCGTTTTGACACTGTCCTTAGCTGTTTTTGGCTTTACATTTAGATCATATTGGTTATTTGTTCTCTATCAGTTTTTAAGCATCTTTGAGTTTCTGGTCTTCCAAATGTTTAGATTTTATCTGCACTGATGAGACATAAGTTGTCGAAATGCGCATATGCAGAAAGTAAATTCACAGTAACTTCGGTATTTAGTTATTTGAACAAATTTTGATGTTGAGATACTCTTATTATACTTAAAAATTTACGGAACATCTTCTACTTTTGTTCTGTAATTGCACTTTTATCTTCTGGTTAGTTTTAACCTTCTTAATGTTAGATTTTTTTATCCGCCCTACAGAGACTTTTCTGGTCGAAACCACCATCTGCAGATCTAAAACTGAATAAAATTTTCGGGATTTATTTATTCTTTTTTCATTTATTATTATTTTTTTCAACTTTTTTTTTCATTTATTTTTTTCATTTCTGTGCAAAGTGGACATCAATTCTTTATCGGAGAATTTTACAGTTGAGCCAGTAAGTCATTTTGTTAGGCCTTGTAGTTATATCATGACTTCCATCCAAAATCAACCATTTTTTACTAAACGTATTTCAATTCACATAAAGTCCTATGCAAATCTCTTTCTTTTCTAACTTCTGTGTAATGTCCTATAGTCCGTGGGCTGGAAACACTTTTTTTCACCCCCCCCCCCCCCACTTCCGAACCAGACCGGTTTTTTCAGTCTTTCTATGTCCCTCTTCAAAATAAAACATGTTAACACGAACATAACCTGCACGCATAGACAGTATAGGGCCACTTTTATAGCACACCCGAAAAATTATTCTATTTTCGTTTTAACATAAGTTTCATCTTTTAAGCTCCATAACTTTTTACAGATAAGTAATATGTACTAAAATTTGGTATCAAATTAAAGCTAATTTAATATGTTTTACAATGAACACAAGTTTGGGTACTTAACGCCAATTTTATGATCTGGGGATACAAAAAAATCTACCCCTACCCCTGCAAAAAAATGCGAAAATGTCGATTTTAGGCTGTCAATTCCTTTCAGATAAACAACCCTCGTCATTTGATCTAGTTTTTATGCCTAACTTATCAGTTGTAATACAATGTTGGAAAATAAAACCATTAAAGTCCATAAAATTTTGATTTTCGTTATAAAAGTTTTGAAAAAATGGAATTTTTCGGAACTTTAGATTTTTCACAATTTCGACTTTTTGACTTAAGGGTCGTAATAATCTGAATATATATTTAATAATTGCCGATGCAATAATAATTTATGATATATTAGCAACAAATAATACGCAAAAAATTTAGTTTCAGATAAACTATAGGTTCATAAATGTCAAAATTAGCACCCCTCCCTCTACAAATGAAGAGAAAATTTGAAATATTCAGGCTCTAAATGATAAAAAGATAATGATCAATCGAAATTCTAGCTTGTATTTCACTACAACTGACATGAAGCAGATCATTTAAGTAGATTGAAACTTTTCAAAAGGTCAGATTTCGACTCTTCTGTCCGAAATTGTATGAAAAATGGGAATTTTCCGTTTTGCAGAATTTCTACTGTTTTGACTTTGAGGTGCAAATACTTCATAAAATTGTTATATAACTTGAAAATGTTGATTAAATATCGTTTCATCATATCTAAGCAAATAGAAAGTATGCTTTTAAGCCTTTTAGACTAACTACAGTCTCATAAATTACAAACATATTACCCCTTAAAACACATATTCAACACAATTTATTTCATTTTATTAAGCTTGAAAAGGTTTTAACATTGTATAAAGGTCCAATGACATATCATTTTCAAACACCAAAACACACAGAGCCTCCCATTAATCAAAAATAAGATCACGCGCCCGGTTTATGGGCAGTTATTCAGCGATTTAACTTTGAATTTCGAAAAATTCTGAAATACTGAAAATTCCCATTTTCACGATAATCGTCCAAAATATTCAATTTTATCCATTTTTTGGTGTCAAAATTATATATTATGATGTATCAAATGCATCTTTTGCAAAGAAAGTAAAACATTAGTATGCCTTGTTCATTTATATGTACAGACGGTCATATTTTGGAGATTTTTAAGTTTAATTTTGCTGGGTTGGGGGTAAGATTTTTAGTATTTAGATACAAATGAACACTCCTTTTTTTTCTAAACATTGTTTTAAAATAACATATGTATCGGTTAAGACAATAAATTGGCACATTTGCATATAAATCCTGCAGATTTGCCACATATATCGATTAAAAAGTGAATTTTTAACAAATCTGAAATGCTAAAAATTTCCATTTTTATCAATTTTGGACAAAATATTGAGTTTAACTGGGATTTGAAATACCAAATCATGATAGTATTCATGCAACTTTGTAATATGCAACGCAGAATTTGCGTGTGGTGGTTATTTTTATCCCAACATAGAAAAATATTGACAATTTTGGGGAAATGTGTTGAGGTAGGGGTAAGATTTTTGGTATCTAGAGTCACATTCAACACCCCTTGTTTTTCTAAACAATGTTTTAAGACATCTAATGTATCGCTTGGAACAATTAATTGGCATATCTGCAGATATATTCTATAAATTTGAAACATATTGCGATTTAACAGTAAACTATGGACAAATCTGAAATACTGAAAATTCCTTTTTTTCATCAATTTGCGGAGAAATATTGAGTTTTATTCGACCAATGGGTGTTAAAATACCAAATCATGATGTAATTCATTGTAATATGCAACAGACATTTTGCATGTTCTGGTTATTTGTATGCGAACATAGACCAAAAACACCAATTTCAGGGAGAATTTGGTGGGGTAGGGGTACAATTTTCGGTATTTAGAGTCAGATATAACACTCCTTGTTTTTCTAAACTATGTTTTCAGACAACTAATGTATTGCTTAGAACAATTAATTGGCATTTCTGCAGATCTATTCTATAGATTTGATATATATTGCGATTTAACAGTGAACTATGTACAAATCTGAAATGTTGAAATTTCCCATTTTTCATCAATTTTGGGAGAAATATTGAGTTGTACTCGACCAATGGCTGTTAAAATACCAAATCATGATGTAATTGATGCAACATTGTCATATACAACAGACATTTTGCATGTTCTGGTTATTGTTATGCGAACATAGACCAAAAATTACCAATTTCAGGGAAAATTTGTTGGGGTAGGGGTAAGATTTTCTGTAATCAGATTCAAATTTAACACTCCTTGTTTTTCTAAGCAATGTTTTAAGACACCAAATGTGTCGTTTGGTACAATTAATTGGCATAGTTGCAGAAATATTCTCCAGATTTGGCATATATAACGATATAGCAGTGGACTTTGGATAATTCTGAAATGTTGAAAATTCCCATTTTTCACCAATTTCGGGCAAAATATTGAGTTAAAGTCAACAAATGGCTGCATAATATAATTTATGCAACATTGTCCTATACAACACACATTTTGCGTCTTCTGGTAATGTTTATGCGAAAATAGACAAAAAATTGACAATTTTGAAGTAAATTTGTTGGGGTAAAGCTAATATAATAAGCTTTCATTTGATACGTTTTTTAAATAATATTTGTTTACTTAAAAATTATATTAGGCAAAAGAAAGACAAAACATATTTGAAAACGAAATGATTCAAAGGTCCCTGTTTTTGGTATATTTGAAAAAATAAAATTTTGGTCATTTAAAATATGTTAACATTGTCTTAACCTGTTTTATATAGAAGAAAATAGATTGAAAAGCTAAAAACAATTTTCAGAATCGGGAATTCAGATGCCCTTGGGGTTCTCTAGACCATCAAACTTACGCAATTTCAATGAAAATATCAGTTTTTTCGTCAATATTTCATTGGGCTAGGAGTACGTTCAATTGCGTTATTGAACGTATTGGGCATAGAAAACTTAAAAACTTGGGTTCTTTGTGAAGCTTATATAATAAGCAATCATTTGATATCTCGTTTTTATAACTTGAAGGCATGTTATCAACATTTTGAAGCAACTGAAAGAAAAACTTGAACGAAAAACGAAATTTTCCAAAATTTCGGTAGGTGGGTCTAAAAAATGGGCCAAATTCCACAAGTGCGTGCAGGTTATGCTCGTGTTACCATGATTTATTTTGAAGAGGAAATGTTTGTGGACTTGAAAAAAATGGGTGGGGTGCACGGGGGTTATTCCAGCCCATGGACTACTATGCACAATATTTAAATCCTGTCAATACCATGTAATTATCATATTTTCCTATGTTAATTAACATTTCTATTCTCTCCATAGCATTGCATTAGTTACAATGTCAATTATACATCATATTAATGGTTCCATCTAAATAAATGTAACTTGGCTAGCAATCATTCCCCAATTTAACACCAAGTCTCTTGATTGCCTACATTTCTGTTGGTAGTTAGATTTCGACGTGGCGTTTCGATCTATTTCACATCACAATTTCAAACAAGGTCGAATTATTCATATACTCAATAATCAAGACGATACAATACAAATAGTTCAACATGATGATCAGTTTTTTCACCTTTTTTTTCTTTTTTCATAATCAACTATGTAAACTGTACAGTCTATCGACAAGACATTAAAAAATCATATCCATATCCGTCTAATAACAGTACCATATTCATATTTGTCTATATACAACAATTTTAATACAATCATAATGGATTTTCTTTCTTGTCTGAAGTTAGATATCCTTTTGTATTTAGGACCTCGCTCAAGCATTTTTTTGTTATGTCTTGATAGCGATGTTTTAGTTTGTTAAACCCCATGTTTCATAGAAATTCTCTAATTTGATACATCGGCAAAAATAGAGAAAGATAAGCCGAAGTAGGAAATAAAGGGATACAACAGAAATGACGGCTAGAAAAAAGATAATTGTTGATGTATGAAAAGTAAAAAAAAATGTATCGTAAGTGCTGGAGAAAGTTACCTTTGACATTTTAGAGTAAAGGTTATTGTTAATAGATATGACACTAAAGCTTAAATAAGCAATGAAGGGATATGGAGTAAAAGATAATGAGACAAAATCTTCACAAATACTTGGGAAAACAAGCAATGGAACAACGCTTTTATTGTTGTTCTTCATCTTGAAGTCACCATTTGAAAACAGATTGTTCATGTTCAGTGTATAGTGTCACATGTTGTGTACTGTGTGTATCGTACATAAGACTGTGGAATGTGAAGGGTGCCCCACTTACAGATCTGTCATAAAAAAACTAAACATTCTAATTACATGATAATATTAAAATATGAAAATCGGAAAAATAAATTTGCTTGACTGATATTGCTCAAAAATTTAGGTCCGAACGATGCAGCTATATTTTCTGTAGAAGTTTTTGTTTAACCTTTATGTGTATTGATAAAAACGGCAGTAGAATACCGAAGGAACAATGGATGTGATTACTACGTCCAGAAACACAGCAAAAAAACGGGAACAAACAAAAAAAGACATAATACAAACAATAAGTGTACACAAACTTCGTTTGGGAGACTTAACAAGGAAATAGGACAACAAGAAGGCACGGAAGATTTTCAGAAATAAGGCCCTAATTGTGTCAACTTCTATAAAGACGGGGTGACAACAGGTGCTCGGCAAGGGTAATTATGTCCTGCTTCGGTAGCGACACCTGTCACACTAACTGTGAGTTAATTCAGGATTTAGTCAAATCTCTATGAAAAATCCATAAAGACGTAAAATCTAGCAGAAAATGTCCGTTTTCATATAAGACGCAGACGCGTCATATCTTTCAATGATGTCATGGTGGCGGCCATAGAATGTTTGGAGAGATGAAAGTAACAAAGGATGAACAAATCAGTGACATAGCAACTTTTGGGACATTGTTTTTACTCTATTAAAAAAATCACTGTATAAAATACAAGCTCGACTGTAACAAAAAAAACTATCAAATGTACACACTATTGGCTGGAGAGGTATGTGTTTTGCTGCTAAGTCATATCCTAATAATTAATGTTCTTGTATAAACTGATAAGAACTTCACCAGAGGTGAGATTTGAAATATAAAATTATGTCCTTAATTCATGTGTAAAATATTTCCCAATAAACGAAATGTTTAAAGTTCAGATGTAATGATTCAAAGCTCCAAGGTGTACAAGATTGTTCGTTTACATTTAATAAGCAATATTTCAACTATATCAGGACAAGAGTATAATTTATAAATGTAAAACATAATCAGAATAAATAACAAAATACCGAAGTTACAGTTAATTTACTATCTGCATATGCGCATTTCGACAACTTATGTCTCTTCAGTGCATACCGAATCAAAACATTTGGAAATCTATCTACCGAAATATGTGTAAAAGCTAACAGAAATTAAATTACCAAAATGATCTTAAAAGTAAAGCCAAAATCAGCTAACGACAGAGCTAAGCGAGAGGGGCATGCGCCTTAGTTTTAAACAAATTTTGCTATATTTAGGTAGTGTTAGTTTTCAAATAAAATAGGTTTTCGGGCCAGCACCGAAGTACTGATTACATTGTACCGGGTTGGTGAATAAATGAAGAAAGAAATAAACATGGGAGGAGCATCTAGGACTGCTAATTTTGATCGACACTGTAAAAGGTAGATATGCTAAAGGACAGCGAGATCACTGCGTCTAGTGGTTGCTCGCTTTCAACAGATATTGAAGTGGTTTTTATCTAGCACGAAGAGTTGCATATGTCAACAACGTTTGTTTTACGATGCTTTGCGACGATGTTTTCAGTATTATGACCTGACTAACCCGCATAGGCAGGGTACTGTAACATCCATCATTTTGGGACGTGCCTTAGCAGCTCTATAGGCTGAGAACCTTAAAACAGATACATATGACGGGAGATGTCAGAAAAACATGTAGGTAGGAAAACGATTAAACAAATTGCATAACAATACAACACCATTAACAAATGTCAGTTTTATACAGAGACATTGCAGAAAACCAAACAAATAATGAATTAATACGAATGTTTAATTGAGTTCTTAAAAAAAATACACATTGAAGAGATGGCAGACTACATGTGTAATTGAACTTGTTAGTTCAAAAAAGAATATTAAAGAGAGAGACAAAGAGAGCATTGGGAAAACAAAGAAACAATGACATCAAATAAGTATTGCACAGGAAAAAAAAAAACAGATAAAAAGGAGACACACATCCAATCAGAGTAATTATCGCGTTTTTTTTTATTAAATATCCACAGTGGTGAACATGTCAATTCCGGTAATGATGTCAAATCCAGTAGAGGAAAAATTAAAACTAAAGTTGTTAAGGATGTTCGCTGGTCAATTTTAAAATAACAAGGATTTCAATTAAATGCGATTTTTTGTTAGAAAATCGACAAAGAAGTAATTTTAGCCAAAAACATCAATAGGTTACCGATGCAATTTTTGAGATTCAAGTGTTTCAAAAAAATGGCGGGAAACCGAACTCCTCTGCATTTTTCATAGGTTAAACATCAGCAATGTTTATCAAATAATGAATGTGACAAAATAACACCGACTAAATAAAATTTTGTCAGAATGCTCAGAAAGATGTTTAAAATGAAATTATGGAAAAAAATTAGGGGGTCATCGGACAAAAAATTATTTAGCTTTTAAATGGAAAAAACAAGAGAAGTCCGAAAAATCTGACAGAAATACATAAACATGACCAGCGAACATCCTTAAACGGGAAAATATGATGTTATCTCCGAAACATATTTCCATTAGCGGGCCTGAAGATCTTTATTTTGAAGTGATTACATCAAATTATTGGTAACATACCCTTGCTTAGTACATGTAAGGCTTTTTGGAAAAAAAAAGTTACAAGCGAGGTCGGAAACGTGACTGGACTTTATAATGTTGAATTTCTCCTACTTCAGTTCATCGAAAATGCGTTCTTGTCACATGTACATTCACTCCATATCTTTCATTTTTCCTCCACTCATAACATATTTGTCTCTCGTGCTGCGTGGAGTCAGTAGAAAGTCTCCCCGTGCTTGAGATGTATGCTCTTATAATATTACAGTTATGGCGTGTTTGTCCGTGTGAGAATTTCTCATACGTTTACTAATTCATTTATTTTTTTTTTCAATTTGGCTGTTCAATATTTTCATTGTATTTACAAAAATGTTATAATCTGTACACACGACTATTTTTGCCCTTTCAACCAAAGTTACACTGCAAGGTTTGCCTACATCTATTTCGATGTGCCCCGTGTTGTCTATCGATGTTGTTTTTGTCCTTATTTTTGTCTTTCGTCGGGGTACCTAATGACAAATATTTGTAGGCATACATTGCCCGATTTTACTTTTTTTCTCATTGACCGCTCCCGACATGTGTTGCTTCAATGACATATTTTAGCTGCGATCGATGTTGCTCAACATTTTTATTCTCTTCTTGTAACCCTGATGCTTTCAGCTGGATAACCCTGAGCATTGCCCAAGTTGGCACTCCATGGCGGGTGGGGAGCAAGGGAGTGACCTTGATATGATTTTTGTCAGGAATACTGCTTAAGTGCACGCTAGGGGCCTTCTTGATCTCGCTTGAAGGGGCGAATATTGTTCACCTCAAGTTGAAGACCATCAGACGACATCGAGATGTAGACAGGAATAAAAGCCCTGTCCTTGATAAACTGGAGTTTTCTATGTATCGTGTACGTTTTTGTCACATGTATATTCACTCCATATCCTTTCATTTTTCCTACTTGCTGTTTTCGGGTTTTACAAAGAAGCTGTAAAACGGCTATTACTCGTGTTTTAATTACCACAATTCTTTTTTTTTTCTTTTTTTTTGCAAAAGAGTTAATGTCCTCTTGAACCTTCTATATGTTTACATATGTGCAGTACCAACTAAACATCTATCTTATATATTTCTTGACATTACAAGTATTCACTTTTACCTGCTTTGCCAAATATGAAAAAGACATATTAAAATATAGTCGATTAGATTTATTTGTAAAATCCCCCTAATTCCTATTAAAGTCTTGATTATTTGTAGTGACATTGTATTTTCTACTGTTTTGTTGTTTTTAACCCAGTTGAGACATTATTCTTACTGTATTAATAGGGTCTAGTACAACAAAGACGTTTTGTAGCTGCATTTCGATTTAGGTAACGAGTGAAACCCCATAAACTGTTTCTGTGATATTCGGGAGGAAATTTATAACCAATGATCAAGCATCCTCTCTGAAAGTTTCAAAAACACGTTTTGCATATTTATATATGTATGGGAAAGAACATCGGCATCAAATAGCTGCAAGTCTTGTTTCAAATTGTGCACCACTGCGAAACGTTAATCAAAACCACCCCTCGTGCTTCCATGCCATTTCACAGAACTACATTTTGCAAATGAAACCAAGTCCATATGAACAACCAACATCATTCCATTTAAAAGAGTAAGTAGGTTTCCATACTGATGCGCATTTTTCATTTCCGCCAGCATTGTTTGGTTCTGTCGGGTCCCAAGCAGTATACTGTTCGCTTACTTTTGAATTATCCGATACCCATTTCCAAACATTGTCAGTATTAAGTCGGCTTGCTCCAATCCATGAAAAATCATCTGTTGAAATAAAGTAATGCTAATTTAATCCAGCGATAAGATAGCTTACCTTATTCTAAAAACTATTTTCATTATGAAATATTTTACCAGAAAATACACAGTAGAAAAATATGCTGATGTTTGCTATTTGAATTAACAGTAATCAGGGTCTCTTCGTAAATTCAGAGGTACATCAGCTATTTTACGAAAGGATATGGAGTAAATGAACATGAGACCATAACACATATGTTAACTCCAACTGCAATAATTTTAATGAGCTGTATGGCCATTTCGGAAATTTATTCCTCATCAGCAGCACTAGAACCCAAACAAAGGAAATTCATAATATCAAAAAATGTTTGAATGCATAAAACCAAACGAAATCCGAATAATCAGTAATATCAAATATAGCAAAGGACAAACTACGATGGTGGGAGTTAATCCTTCGGTTTTAGAATTTACATAAATTTAGATAATAGTAATTGAACAAAGTGTACACTTTAGCTGTTCAGAATAATTGAGCTTTCAGAAAAAATGTTGTTTAGAAATATTTCAATCGGACCAGGTTTCAGGTGATGAAGCATACAGCTCGTTAGGATCTCTCCTTAGGCTTTTTAAAAAGTGACAAATGTAATGCAAGATGCTATTTCATCAGGGAAATCAGGGAACCCTTTAAGCAACCATGGGCTTAAAGGGGAGTTCGCTGTATTGCCGGATTTGTAAATAAACTGTATATGAATCTTAAAAAAAGAAGTAATGCTTTAAAATATCTTAATGAACAAGCTTTCATTTTTTTTCAGTGCATAAAGATCATGAAGTTATGCCTTTAAAGTTATTTTTATCGATGCAAAACTTATAATACTTATTTTTCTACAATATATTTCTTGATTAATAGCTTATTTTCATAAGCCAATACCGCCTCATGTGACTTTGATCAAAACATTGTGTCTCCCTCTAAACGTCGTGTCTAAATATCATATTCCCCTAATTTGAAATTTTCTAGATAATACTAGTTTCTCTTAAAACACACACTCGGTAAATGATGGCAATTATACAAAACGGTGCCAACCACATGACTATGAGCTGGAGTATTCGTTAAAGAATAAGATATCAAATAACACACAAATTAAGAACTGTTTTTGCACTTATTAACATTTTAAAATTCCTTCGGCTAAACAAACCTTCACATCTTCCTCGTGCAAAGGAAATGTAAAATAGTGTATTTCTTTACTCACTTGGACAATTTGTATACAGCCATTGTTGTTCACACTCGTTTTCAATCTTTACAAGATTTGCACCTCTGTCCAGGCAGTGTTTCTGAAATTCAAAGTTTTTTTTCACAAAGTTTCATGTTTTTGCGAATATTTTTAGGGAAATTCACTATGTGATGACTAAGAGAATGAACATTTTATACAAATACATAGACACAAGCTTCAAGACTTTACGACTTGTCGAAGAAGGCTTGCTTATGATACTCGTTTTAATATATTTTGCCTTACTCAAGTGCTGCAGACATGTGGGAGTAATTGAAATCATGTCATTCAGGAGGTTTTAAGCTCAATTTGAAATTAACATCTTTTTATAAATTGGTTCCAATTTGAAACATTTTCCCTGGTTGTAGGCATCAGACTAGGGTATAAGCCGTCCAAACCTACTATGACCAAGTCTAGTTTCAATAGGCCTCATGATTTCAGAGGAGAACATCTTTTTATTAAACAACGGCAGCAGAATACTGAAGGAACAAATAAGTGATATTTGCAAAAATCGGACTCCAAAGACTTGGCAAAATCGAGAACACAGAAAACAATGACGAAAGACAGCCACAAAGCACAGAAATAAAAAACAAAACATTCAAACCAACGCACACACAGTATGAACTCTCATGAAACTGACAGTGATATCAGATGCTCTGGAAAGGTTAGCATGTCCTACTCGGTTAACGACACACTGTAAGTGAATCAATATAGAAAAAGTCAAAATCGGTATAGTCGAATCAGGGAAGGCGTGAATCTAGCTAAAAATGTACGCTTTCATCTGGAACACCGACAATTCATATCTTTTAATGATGTGATGATGACGGCCATAGAATTTCTTGAGAGATGAAATTTTTGGGGCATTGTCTTTGCTCTGTTAAAAAAAATCACTGTACAAACTACATGCTTGACAGTAACGAACAACTGTGAAATGTACACTTCATAGCCTGGAGAGGTAGGTTTATTGCTGCTAAGAAAGGAAAAGATCAGAATTGCGAAGTTGAAATCATCACGCAGTGTTTGTCTTTTATATCAAGCTCATTGGAATATATTTAATGTAAATATTCCTTAAATAGTACGTCGTCTTTGTAGCGGAAGCTGAAACTAAAGGACTTGGCTTTATGTTTTTGTTTTCTTCGTGCAAGCTTTTATTATAACTTGGCCTCATACAAGTAAAGAAAAAGTTTAGCTCAAAGTGGCGGACAGTTAGTTCCCACAGGAATCCCTATTGTATGTTTTAAAACGCTACCTCCGAATTCGACAAAAATATTGTCGATCAAATACTCCAACAAAATATGTCTTGACTTTTCCTACTGCTAAAAGGTGTAGCTTCGTTCTCAATTTTTAGGGCATAATATTTTACGAAAGGATATGGAGTAAATGAACATGAGACCATAACACATATGTTAACTCCAACTGCAATAATTGATGTATTAAACCTGTTATTAAATGCATTTACTGTTTTCAGTTTATTTTGTGGCACGGTTGTATAAAGACTAGAGAAATGAAAAGCTTGAATACTGTGGCAATGGATAAGGCCTGGTTGAGAGTAGTTGTTCAAGGAGGTCTTTGGAATGTTTAAGAATCAACTTTTGATTCACGTCGATCGTAGAGTAAGCTTCATCACAGTAATTTTTCAATGTTAAAAAATGGATAACAGGAAACACCTACAATGGCAGAAAATTATAATTACCAGCAATAATTTGCAAGGGAACTACACAAGAAAAACACGTATAAGACAAAAGACAAACGTAGACAACGACAGGAACTCGGGACAGCCGGACTTGGTACCGGCACTAGCAAAAGCCAGCGGTAGGGTTAAACCGGTTTATAGGTACCCAAACCTCCCCTTTATCTGTCCCGTTTCCCTATAGTATAAAAACATACGAATAAAACCCAAAACAGGTAGACTACTAACTCCATGACCACAATCTTGAAAGGAGAGAAAAAGACAATACGTAATTTTGAAAGATGGGTCAAGGGGTGCTCGCCGCTAAACTGCCGGCTAGCTCAAGGAGCCTAGCCTACTGGTAGAACACTATCGCACTACGGAAGAAAAATCAAACTCAAAACTGCCCGAAGGGTTTGGTCAAGAATCATCATAAATTTCAGTAGACATCGGCAGTATCAGTGAGAGGCCAGTATGTGTGCAAAATTTTCCATTCACTAGGTCTCATAGCTAATTTAACGGATGCAAGCAGAATATCTTGCCGATATCCCCTATTACGTAAAGAATGTAAGTTACGTCCCAGCTTTTATGAATTTTTAATCAATTTCTGGCATTTTTTAATAACATTTCCGTTAAATTGAGGACTAGAAATGCCCATTGTAATAAGCTGTTTACGAGTAACGCCATATTTAGATATAACATGTTCATATATATTACAAAACTTCTTAAATGTATTCAACAACTTATGAAATCTGTAACCCTGTTGTAAAAGTTTGGCTGTGATAGTACGGTTACGTTCATTGAAATCATCAAGAGTAGAACAAACTCGTGCGAATCGTACCAGTTGAGAAATATACACCCCGTAGGATGGAGCAAGGGGAATGTCGCCGTCAAGAAAAGGGAAATTAGTAATAGTGAAATCAAAATCTTCCCTTTTATCATATATTTTGGTTTTGATTTAACCAGAGTCAATAATGATAGTCAGATCCAGAAAAGCCATCTCTGACTTCGGTCAACAAAGTAGTGAGGAGCTAAAACTAGAGGCTCAGAGACTGAGCCTGTATCGCTCACCTGGCAAAATGCGTCTACGCCATACATGACTAAAAAGATGTTTTCTTACCAATGGGGTCAAATGTTTAGCTATGTTCTTCATTAGCACCCATGTTTTTTGTATGATCCTATTGAAATGAATAATTTTTGCAAAGGACCTTCTATACATTTCAGAGATGATGATTGTAAGGATGGTTATCTCATTCCTGGCTCCAATGTTAAACTATGCTCTGCACTGGAGGCCATCTTTTTTGTCTGATCCAAGTACTTTCCATACATCCTTACTGTAAAGATTGGTTGATTTTGCTTCAGTAGCGTCAGAGGAGATAGCAAATATATGCTTTTCCCATAGGGTCCCATGTTAGACTATGTTCTGCGCTGGCAGCCATGTTTTTAAGGGAATCGGAAAAAATTTGGCAATCTACATAAAAGACCTTCCATACATCATTCCTGTAGAGTTTGGTTCAATTTGGTTCAGTAGCTTCAGAGGAGATAGTCAATTTTTGCTTTTCCCATAGGGTTCCATGTTAAACTATGTTCTGGGCTGGCGGCCATGTTTTTTCGCGGATCGAAAAAAAAATTCGGCAAACTATGTAAAGAACCTTCAATACATCATTCCTGTAAAGTTTGGTTCCATTTGCGTCAGTACCTTCAGAGGAGATAGCAAATATTTGCTTTTCCATAGGGTCCCATGTTAAACTATGTTCTGCGCTGGCGGTCATGTTTTTACATGGATCGAAAAAATTTCGGCAAACTAAGAAATGGACCTCCCATACATCATTCCTGTAAAGTATGGTTCAATTTGCTTCAGTAGCGTCAGAGGAGATAGCAAATATATGTTTTTCCCTAGGGTCCCATGTTAAACTATGTTCTGGGCTGGCGGCCATGTTTTTCTCGGATGGAAAAAAACTTTGGCAAACTAAGTTAAGGACCTTCCATACATCATTCCAGTAAAGTTTGGTTCAATTTGCTTCAGTAACTTCAGAGGCGATAGCAAATATTTACTTTTCCCATAGGGTCCCATGTTAAACTATGTTCTGTGCTGGCGGCCATGTTTTTTCATGGATCGAAAAAAAATTTCGGCAAACTAAGAAAAGGACCTTCCATACATAATTCCTGTAAAGTATGGTTCAATTTGCTTCAGTAGCGTCAGAGGAGATAGCAAATATATGCTTTTTCCCTAGGGTCCCATGTTAAACTATGTTCTGGGCTGGCGGCCATGTCTTTGCACGGATGGAAAAAACTTCGGCAAACTAAGTTAAGGACCTTCCATACATCAATCCAGTAAAGTAGTAAAGTTTGGTTCAATTTGCTTCAGTATCTTCAGAGGCGATAGCAAATATTTACTTTTCCCATAGGGTCCCATGTTAAACTATGTTCTGTGCTGGCGGCCATGTTTTTTCATGGATCGAAAAAAATTTCGGCAAACTAAGAAAAGAACCTTCCAAACATAATTCCTGTAAAGTATGGTTCAATTTGCTTCAGTAGCATCCGAGGAGATAGCAAATATATGCTTTTTCCCTAGGGTCCCATGTTAAACTATGTTCTGGGCTGGCGGCCATGTTTTTTTCACGGATGGAAAAAACTTCAGCAAACTAAGTTAAGGACCTTCCATACATCATTCCAGTAAAGTTTAGTTCAATTTGCTTCAGTAACTTCAGAGGCGATAGCAAATATTTACTTTTCCCATAGGGTCCCATGGTAAACTATGTTCTGCGCTGGTGGCCTTTTTTTTTTCACGGATCGAAAAAAAAAATCGACAAGCTAAGTAAGGGACCTTCCATACATCACTCCTGTAAAGTTTGGTTCAATTTGCTTCAGTAGCTTCAGAGGAGATAGCAAATATATGCTTTTTCCCATAGGGTCCAATGTTAAATCTAAGTTCAGCGCTGGTGGCCATGTTTTTTAGCGGATCGATAAAATTTCGGCAAACTAAGTAAAGGACCTTCCATACATCATTCCTGTAAAGTTTCGTTGAAATTGGTTCAGTGGTTTCTGAGGAGATAGCCAAAATGTGAAAAGTTTACGGACGGACGGACGAGGGACGTTAAGTGATGGCAAAAGCTCAAATGACCTTTAGGCCAGGTGAGCTAAAAAGGTTCATGGTGCATCTGGACGACCCCTCAACGAAAAGAAACGAAATACTTATATGTAAACGAGTTGTGTTTTATATCAACAATAACCAATGCCATTTTCCTAATAGTTGACAAAATCAAATGGCAAAGGCATAAACAAAATCAAAATTTTAATATCAAAATACCGAGATTTCAGTTAATTTGCATTTCTACAAATGGCCACGTCGTCAAAAAATTGACTTTATTTCTTTTTTAGGAAGTTAATTTCATATCTACAAGACAAAAGTGTATTACATTAAAACACTCGGTTTTAATTTACAATACTATCAAATTTCCTGACTTATATAGAAAACTTATTTGGTGTTAAGCCAAATGCAAAATAACTGTATCATGTGCTCAGGAAATTTTGTGTGGCATATAATCTAATTAGGCAAAACTTTAGAACATCTAATTTGACGAAACGTACGTATCTGCTACCGTACTCATAACTAAAGCATGGCATAAATTGAGTGGATTGAAAACGTCGCAAAAATGATAAGCTCCAAAGTATACAGTCAAATTTTCCACTTCAAAAGTGATCATTATAATCTTAATAAGGGAGAAAGAGATAGAAAAAGGTTGCTGCGGTGGGTGTATTACAATAACTAATGTTAAAGTTTTGTCAACTGTCATTTTATTGGTTTTACTCACAAACAGATTAAAAGCTTTACGAATACCTAGTATAAGTAATCCCTCTTGTTTGATGAAACATGATATGAAAGCTAAAGTCCTTTCAACAAATTTAACGGAAATTAATATATTATACCTGTGCTTGACTCCACGACAGAAGTGTTGATCCAAAATAATAACAATGGTCTTTCATAGCTACCCAGCCAGCTTCACAGGTCACATGCTCCACAATTGATGATGCTTCAACAGAGGTATAGGTCCATAATTACATAACAAGTATATGATCATGTATTCGTTTATAATATATTTGTTTCTATACCAAATGAAACCATTAAACATAAATTCAAACACGACTCTAAATACCCGTAGACTTCTTTAATACTCAACACCTAAGTATTTACCACACGCGTCATTTGTATAGCCATAAGGAGTATAACGACGGAACAACCACGATTTCAATTTTTGTCCGTTTTGATTAATGACGGAAATAAAAAATTAAGAACATTTTTTTAACTCGATGATTCCGTTCAGGCAAGTAATTATGTATTGTCTTGCTTCCCGTTTTTTAACTTGCATCTGTTTTAAAACATTAGTTGTGTATTTTGAATTCATAGACACAGACAGCAATGACGACGGAAAATCCTCGTTCTCTTTGACCACTTCTGAATCGAAAAATGACGTCATATTAGAATCAAAATAGCTCATGGTAGGTAAATTGTTGTTGTCATTCAGCTAGGAATTTGACTTTTATATTCGTGCATTTAAGCCCTCCTTTACACTTTGTGTTAAATTCTAATATAAAATAAGCAATGAAGCGATATGGTGTGATACAGTGCTTTTTGTCCGCATGTTGCTTTTTGTCCGCCGTTCCTTTTTGTCCGTCGCTTTTTGTCCGATTTGCTTTTTGTCCGCAATTTTTGCTTTTTGTCCGCAACTTTTGCTTTTCGTCCGTCACTTTTTGTCCGCTTTGCTTTTTGTCCGCAAATTTTCCTCTTTGTCCGCAACTTTTTCTGTTTCTCCATAAATTTGCGTAAGATTTGCTTTTTGTCCGTAACCTTCTATAATTAATTTTTACGATACGGTTGCAACATATGTCAATCGGTACGCTTAAATTATCACAATTTGTGCAAAGCATAAAGCCATAAAATAGTGTATTTGCAATGTTTATAATTTAAGCTTATTAGAAATGTTCGAGCAAAAAATCAGGATCCACAAGGATCTATTCTTGGACCCTTACTATTTATTTTATTTATTAATGACATTGTTTCGGATGTAAATGCATGTATAAAATTATTTGCTGATGATACTAGTCTTTATCTCATAGTTGACGATCCTGACAATACTGCCAGATTGCTCAACGAAGACTTAAAGAAAATTCATCAATGGTCAAAACAATGGCTGGTTACTTTCAACCCCCAAAATCCTGAATCCTTACTAGTTTCTCGAAAGTGCATGCCCCCTTATATATCAATAACTGTAGAATACAAGAAGTAGCTAGTCATAAACACTTGGGGATGTACTTCTCAAACAATGGTTTGTGGCACGACCATATCGATTATATAGCAAAGAAAGCATATGAAAGGCTAAATGTATTACGTAAATTCCGGTTTTTCCTCGATAGATTTACATTGGAAAAAATCTATGTCTCGTACATAAGACCAATTTTAGAATACGGGGACGTCGTTTGGGACAATAACAATCTTGGTCTTGTAAATAAAATTGAAAATGTACAAATAGAAGCAATGCGAATCGTTACGGGAGGTACTAAATTAACCGCAATTAAAAAACTATATGAGGAAACGGGATGGGAATCGTTGAAAGGTAGAAGAGAGAAACACAGATTGCTGCTTTTTTATATAAAATGGTAAATCATTTAACTCCTGGCTACTTACAAAACTGTGTACCTTCTCTCGTTGAAAATTTACATGCGCATTACACACGACAATCGAGGATATTTCGGAAATCCGTACAAACACGAGCTTTTATGCAGACTACTTTCTACCTTCTACCATAAAACTATGGAATAAGTTGAAGGAGGAGATCCGTAACTCCCCTTCAGTTGATATATTTAAAAACAAGATTAATCAGCAATCTTGTAAATGTCCAGAATATTACTACGTTGGTTCAAGACTTGGTCAGATTCTGTACACCAGGTTGAGACTTGGAAGTAGTTCTCTAAACAAACACCTTTTCAGACGCAACCTTGTAGATTCTCCAAATTGTACTTGTGGACAAATTGAAACGACTGTCCATTTCTTACTTAATTGCCCAAATTATCATAACATACGTAACGAATTGATTTTTACGATAAACTGTACACGAAATAAAAACTCGAAACTTCTTTTATTTGGTTCAGATACACTAAATTTAGACCAAAATAGGGAGATTTTCCTTAAAGTTCAAAAATACATTATAAAAAGCAAGAGGTTTATCACTTGAAATAGACTAAATTGCTTTTACTTAATTTTTGACTCATTTCATCCATACAGTGTCCTGTATTTTTTTTTTCTTTGTTATCTTTTTCCTTCTTATGTTATACCATTATATGTCAACATCACTTTCAAGCTTATTACATTTATAATTATTTATCAAAGTCGTCTTTAAGGAGACAGATTTACATAAGCTGATTCCAGCTTGTTTTTGAATCCTAATTTGCTGTTATGCTTATTATGTATGATGTATGCTTGTATATGTGTCCTGAATTTAAATAAGAATATGTTTAAACCAAAAAATCAGGAGAAATAGTATAAATCGAATTTTTTTAGCCGCAAATGCGTCAGCAGAAAACGGAAATTTGCAACAATGATTTGTCTTAGAAAAAACTTAAAATACAGGTTTACCAGTAAGCCTAAGACCACAATCTTGAAAAAGAAAGAATAAGACAAAACGTAATTATTAAAGATGGGTCAAGGAGTAAATAGATAATTTCATCTAGGTGCCAGTGAAAATAAATATTTGAAAACTACATACCGGTATATATGCATCGACCCCTGGTTTCTGTTTCACTAACACTATTCATTTAACTGTTTTTTTTTATTCTTGTCACGCCGATTAAGTTTCTTCTGTCGTTGGTTCAAATTTTTAATAATAAAAAAAAATGTTTAATTTTCTAATATTATTATTTATTAAAAAAAATTATAATTTTTTGTATTTTTAAAAATGATTTTCAATATTAAAAATTCATTACATTTTTTATATATTGAAAATGGACCACCTATTTAATGTGTATCTTTGAGTCACAGATTAAATGTATAGGTATATAATTTGAGACAGAATCCCTAAAATACATTGCATCATCTGCCTTTCTGAACATTTCTTATTGACATACATTCAAAATTGTTTTATTGTGGTAATAAAACTGCTTATTTGTAAGGACATTTCCTGCTTACAGGTAGAATTCTAATACCTGACTTTCGACTGGAATCGTTGAACACGACTCAGAAGTCCCGTATTAACCATTGTAGAATAACTGTGTTTTACGCAATCCCGTTAGTGTCAGATGGAGTTTTTATTTAAGTCGTTATAACGACTTAGCTTACTCGTTATATCGACTTACTAACTCGTTATACCGACTTAGCTTTTTTAGTCGTTATAACGACTTAGTATGTTGTTATAACGATTCAGCTAACTCGTTATAACGACAAAGCTAAGTCGTTATAACGGCTAAGCTAACTCGTTATAACGACCCAGATATCTCGTTATAAGGCCTAAGCTAACTCGTTATAGCGACTTGGCTTATTCGTTATAACGACTTAGTTAACTCGTTATAAAGACTTAGCTTACAAATTGAAAACGCTTGATATCACGTGGTGTTCCAGGAAACTGAAGGAAAGTGATTTGCTTCACCTTTAACAGTTTTTTCTTTTTTTTTTTTTTGGTTACATTTTGTTGTTACTATATTAGAAATGATATAAGATAGAGATAAAGATTAATTGCAAAAATGTTCAGCATTCCAGGATATACCTTTTCTGCAATTTTGAAGAAAATTTGATGACCCATATACAAATGTTTTGGCTATTTTTAGTTGAATTTTTATATCTTTGAACTTATATTTCAACACTATTTGAGATTGAGTTCAGTTTGAAAAAGTGTTGTAAAAGTTTGGCTGTGATAGTACGGTTACGTTCATTGAAATCATCAAGAGTAGAACAAACTCGTGCGAATCGTACCAGTTGAGAAATATACACCCCGTAGGATGGAGTAAGGGAAATGTCGCCGTCAAGAAAAGGGAAATTAGTAATAATGAAATCAAAATCATCCCTTTTATCATATATTTTGGTTTTAATTTTACCAGAGTCAATAATGATAGTCAGATCCAGAAAAGGGCAACATTTAAAATCATTGTTAGCTTTATTTAATTTCAGTTGTTGTGGATAAATAATGTCTACATAATCTAAAAACTGGGGATTATCAATAGTAAGGATATCGTCAATATACCTGCTGTTATCATTGAAAATAGAAATGAGTTTATCACTGTTAGGTATTTTACCGTTTTGAAGTTTTTTCATGAAATCTCGTTCGTAACAGAAAAGAAAAAGATCTGCAATGAGAGGTGCACAATTTGTACCCATGGGAATACCTATGACCTGTTGATAAATGCATGAATGATCATGTTAAGTTATTAGCAAGCAGTTTGTACAGCCTGTATTATTAGTCCTAACCACTTGATATTTGACAGGCAGTTGCATTTTGGGGAGTACATACAGATTCAACACTCTAATAGTAGCACTGGTCCTTTAGTCATGCATGAATTATTACGTTGATTGTCGCAAGCAGTTTGTACAGTCTGCATTAGTAGTCATAGCAACTTGATATTTGACATGCAGTTGCATCTAAGGAAGAACATACCGATTTATGCCCTGACCCTTTAGTTATGCATGAATGATCACATAGAGTTCTACAAGGAAGTTGCTAACACAGTTGAAGACTCAGATTATATTATAATGGCTGCTGCCCTTAATCAATGTGCAAATTCAGGCGAAACATGGGGCGGGAGAGCCATATCCTGTGTCCACATTTTATAGTTAATTCCATTAAAAGAATAAAGTCTCTGAAACCACCTTTTTAATCGGAATCAAACTTGATCATAAAAGTCCTTGGGGTGTCCTTTTCAGAATTCGCATCTGGCATGTCTTCATCTAATTCAATCCAAGGTGGCCTCAGTAGGGAACATAGTGTAAAGTCTTGATCCTATTGGAAATGCCATTCAGGCAGGGAAGTAGTTCACAAAAATTATCTCCCCAGTAAATTTGTATACCTGTCATCTCCTCAAATAAACAAGATGTCTAATGACACAGCCACGGTAAAAAAAACAAACAAATATCTAACAATTGCGGTATTTTCTTTACATTGCAGATACTATGTATCTTACCCTGCAACAATCACTCTATGGTACAGAGATATGAGAAATATACAATTGTCGTTGATTAATTTATAAAACGTTGTTTTAAAACCAAGTCTAACTGATTGTCAAATTTATGACAATAAAGAAAAAAAATCCTAGCCACCCTCAAAGGACATGGGCGGAAACAAAATTTATGAGCATTATTTAATATATAATTATACATTGTATAAACCATATGAAATTGGTTTCTGTATATGGCCTTTTTCAGGATCCACTTTTTTCAAGTTTTTAAGTAGGGAGAAAATGGACTTTTCATTATAGTTTTAGCTCTCGACGACGCGAGTGATTTGTACCCACCGTGAAATAAACATATGGCATGTATTACTTTTAGCATTTTCACTTTGTTAAATTTTCAAGATTTTCGAACATGTGTTAATTAGTATTTGAAGTTTAATATAAGGGTGGTTACCATTTTGTATTCTTTTAGGGTGACTTGTTGACAGTTTCGTTTTTATTTAAAGTTGATTCTTGAAAGAAACCTCATAAAGAATGCAAAGGAAATAAAAATCGACCTTGTTTGGATTTTTATTCTGGAGAAACGCTACAATGGGCGGACTCAAAAATTTGCACATGGATTAAAAAGAATATAGGCAATCCGAATGCAAATTTTGGTCAACATCTAAAGATGGCCTTTTGCGAATCCACTTTGAAAGACAAGCACTACACTGATCGTTTATGCCGATTTGTGCATTGTATGTGCATCTATACGTTCAGCTGCGGCAATCTATGTTGTTTTTATATAAATTCAAATGATAAGGATGTAAAATATTAGTATTTTTTCCATTGGAAATAACTTTTATAATTATGCATCTATGGTAAACAATCCAAAAAGTAACATTTGTACCTCATTTAAACGAGAGCTCAATTTCTATTGTACTATTTCAACCACTTTCCCGCCTGCATTCATCTCTCTATGTCAGGAATGGTCCAGGTAAACGATACAGGCTCTTGAGAGCCTCTTGTTAATTTCAAACTCTTCCTACAATTGTTTAGTAGCATGGAAGTTGTACTTGGTCGATAATTAGTTAACCTGAGATTTATTCCAAATAATCTCAACACATCAAGCCCTTGAAGCCCCAGTCCCACTGTCACGTTTTAAGCCTCCGGTTTTACTACGTTTTATATGGCCACGTTTCGTGTCATTTTTTGTCATATTTTAACGGTCTCTACGTTCTACTAGGTTTATGCTTACGGTTTGGTACGTTTCCCTACGTTTTGCGCGGTTTTACTACGGGTTACTTGATTTGAATTATCCAGGTTTCACAACGTTTTAGTACGTTTCGTCCGGTATAAACTACGTTTTAGTAGGTATTGCTAGGGTACGTTACGTTTCAACTACGATCTGCTACGTTAATCGTAGGTTTCAGTACGTTTTTGTACGGTACACTACGTTACTGCTACGTACAACTACGAACCAGGTAGTTGTTAGTGTTGATGTCAGGAATAAACATCATAAAAGTTAAATATTTATAGAAAGTATTCAGTTAGCTTCCATCTCCCACTAGAAGAAGAAGCGGGGTCGAGGACGGGCCGTCGTAAAGAGCGATTTGAAGGCGGGGTCGAAAAAGTTCAAAACTTAATTAGTCTTGGTCTTGGTGTTCTCAAAGTAATGTCTTTAAAAGTCAATTTTTTTTCATAACTCCATATATTTTCCTCCTTTCAGTAGACTGGTAAAATTATTATGAAGTTGATAAATGACAATATTGAAGAGGCTATTTTGGCCAGCACAACTAAGGCTTCTCAAGACTATCAGATAATTTAGTGACGTAGCAACATTCAGAACAATGCTATCTCCTCCTAAAATTTATCAGAAAAACCATAAACTGAATAATTTAGGCCTTCTCCATGTCAGATTTTCTCTACTTTCGAGGACCCGAATTCCTAATGACCATTGGACGCTTCAGCCCCGACTCACACAGTGGGGGCCAATCAAATGTCTTCTTTCATCTGAGACTGTGCAGCTGCATCTTCCGTTGTCAAAGAACGGCAAGAAAATTTAAGAGCCGGCACAAGTTTTTTTTGCGGAATAACTCGTGATGCATTGTGATACTGACGCGCTTCAATAGCAAAAGCATTCAAAGGTGAATGGAGTGAGTATAACGACTGGATAATTCGGGTTATTAGTAGAGGGTTTTCACAAGGGTCTGCTTACGTCATCATGAAATCTTATATATCACTTACAATAAATCAATACCAATCTTGAGAAAATACCTGTTTGTGTAATAAGAGGGTTATTAATCACTTTCAATGTAAAAGGATGTAATTGGCTATCTCAATACTTATAGAAAAAAGAAATTTAGCATATTGTCATTAATACCACTCGTTTAATTTTGTCTCAGACTTAACAATTCTTGAGGTGAATGTAAAACGATTTCAATTTCTAGATGGTAGAAAGGTTGTTTCAAGTCTAATCCACCAAGAGCGTGGTATTCGTATATGTTGGCTTTTTATGTACTTTGTGTGCTTAATATCCATTGGACGACTTGTCTTTAAAGGTTGATTACTTTTAGCTTTAAGCTTTTGGGGCCGTCTTGACCCTACTATGAGGTACATTGTATATGAGTAAAGCTCATTACTGAAGGCCTCATGGTGACTTCAAGATGGAGAACAACATGAAAAGCGTTGTTCCAATGCGTGGTTTTACCAATTATTTGTAGAGGCTTTGTCTCATGTGCATTTACTCCATATCTCTCCATTGCTTACTTAAGTGATTTCTGCAGCTAGACTTCAAATCTTGTCACCACTTCACACAAAATTCATGGATAAAAATGAAGAACAAGGGTGGTATTGATTTTAAAAGGAATGAACTTTCTTTACCAAAAATTTTGAAAAGCCTGGTTTTAGTGTTGTTTGAACTTACTAATATTATATTTTTATAATACTAAAGATGTCGGAAGTCATCAAGTCTATTTTTATTTCACTTATTATAAAGTTACATCGTACACATTATTCAGGTGATTGAACTGTTTTGTTGAGAGCTGCTATTGCTGTTGATATTTTCAAAGGCCATTCTTTCAGGGGAGCATATCCATCTGTCGCCTTTTCATTAAGATGTCCATTGAAAAAAACCTGAATATATTAACCTCAATGCTTTTCCCGATTGATGTCGCTGTTGAACTATCAGGTAGTTCGCAGGAAAAATGGCAATTCACTCATGTACAAAAATTGTTCCTTGTGAGTGAATTTTCCTTTTATCACAACGTCACAGAACAAAACCTGACAGTGCAGCGGTGACACTAGACATGAAAAAATATGGTTTGTACATTCCACTGTACCAGTTCAACCACTGTTTTGATGTGTGCTAAAACTTTTCATAAG
>MJUU01022276.1:57893-69646 GCA_002080025.1 Modiolus philippinarum | reverse complement strand
GGAATGTATAATTAACTATGGGAAAAGAAAAATCGTCCCTCTTATCATAAATTTTAGTATCTAATTTACCATTCGTTATATAAAAATTGATGTCTAAGAACGGACAATGATGATTATTAGAATTGGCTTTATTCAAAGTAAGTTCTTTAGGGTAAATGTCTTTATAATACGTATTGAAGTCGTCATTATTTAAAGTTAAAATATCATCCAAATATCGGAAAGTGTTGTTAAACTTTTCAAGTAAATGCTGTTTAGATGGGTCTTTGCTGATGTTGGTCATAAACTGAGATTCGTAGCAGTACAAAAAGAGGTCGGCTATAAGTGGTGCACAATTTGTACCCATAGGAATTCCTTTATCCTGGCGATAAATTCAAATACCGAAACGAATGAATACATTGTCAAGTAAAAGTTCAAGTGCGGAAATCATATCAAAACAAGTCCAATTAGTTGAGTTCTTTTGTTTTGTATTACTAAGATCTGTTTTAAACGAATTAGAACATATATATTCACAATCGGATTTTTTGAATGCCCATTGAATAAGACGTCTGAATTTTTCCTTTATAAGATTATGTTGTAAGGTAGTATAGAGGGTAGAGAAATCAAAACTTTCAAGGGATTCAAAAGGGGCATTATAAGCATTCAATCTATCGAGAACTTCCAATGAATTTTTTACACCCCAAAAATGATTGACACCACTGTGTTCATATACTTTCTTACAGAAATTTATAACCAGGTTTTAATAAGAGTCAAAGTATTAGTGAGTATAATAGAAACTTTAGTTGTAGAACAGTGACTACATGTACTAGATTTATATGGCGTTTTGTGGAGTTAAGGAACCCAGTACATGGTTGGAACTGTTTTACTATCAGGTTTTGCCTGTATAGATGTAGCTATTAGAAAATGTATGTTTGTAATTCCATTTTCCGTTAATTGGGTATGTGAACTGGTAATTTCTTTTTGGAGTACTTCTATATAATGTTTACGACAAACTATGATGATATTATTAGCAGCCTTATCAGCTGGGACAAAAACAAATTCCTTGCCAATTTCTTTAAGTTTCATATTGATGCGAGAAACGGTGGGTTTATTTTGTTTTCATGGCGGAAATGTTGTTCAAACTGTTTAATTCGGATATCCACAATTTTCATAATAGCATTAAAGAAAGAATCCAAAGATTTTTTTGTCAACGTGTTCACGTTTAACCCAATTTTTACAACAAGTTTTAAGTGAGTCGTGGATGATATTACGACAATCTTTCCAATTAATTTTGGAAGGTGGCCTATATTTTGGACCTTTCTTTAAGAAATTAATAACTTGTCCTGCAAGATGTTGAGATCTCCTGAGATGACATGGGAGCTAGGAGTATAGGCGTATTTTGAATTGTTGCAATTTCATGTATCAGGCACAGAATTTTTAATGTTTATATCATTACAAACTTTACTGTAATGGAAGACGTACTGCCCGCTGGGTTTCTTGCATACGTAACAAATGACGGGAAGTTCTGTATTTTCGAAATAGCCAGGAATTTTTTTCTTGAACTGAATGATCATTTAGAATGTCAGCAATATTTATAAAATCTATTCCTTTGTCGATGTATTTTATCTTTAGAAAATGTTTTTGATGTTGGTCAGGACGACCGATTTTAGGAAAAAGCTTAAAATAGCAGAAAGCAATTATTATCTTTGTAGTTTCGTATTTAGGACTAAGGTACGAAATAGTTTCGCATTCATCAAGGATATTGTTTTATTTGCTGGCAGGTATGGAACATAATTTACTTAAAAATTGATGTCGACCATTATTTTTAGAAATGTTGATAAGATCTGCAACAGTGGTGTTGACAGAACGTAATCTACGTTTATTACGGTTAATTCTACGTCCATGAGATCGCTTGTTACGTAGAGGTTAAGAAACAATATCCAAAATATTTACAGAATTGGTTTTAGAAATATTACCAATACCCATTATATTATCATTAAGACCTAAAGGATACACAGTTTGCAGTTTCTTAAGCCAATTTAGTTCTGCTATTTTTCTGGCTTATTGAATTTTCAGTGAGATTGTCCTGGCTGTTTAGTAAGGACCGTTCCAAAGCGGTTGAACTGTAAAATGTTTGATATCGTGGTTGTGGTTTTTTAAGATGTTGATATATTATACTTTTATATTTATTGGGTCTATGAAAACGATACAGATGTCCCCGAGTCCGTTTAGAAAGTACACTTAAGATAATACTATTATCTGCTTTTGCATATGTATACAGGATTACAAAATGACGACTTTGATAATATCATTTACGCCGATAAACTGAAAATTATACTGTTATTGGCCGTGTTCTACTAAAAAATAAGCTGAAATCTCAAAAAAGTACAAATATAATTTAATTCTTAAGTCCAACACTTAAGAGAAACCTGAATTCATTCTGCATTCAGAATTATGCATTTTATTTTGTAGTCTTAAGTAATAAAACATTGAAAGGAAAATGGTACCGGGCTGGAACCAATTGCCGGTGCTTCCCGGTACTTCTTAGCCGGACCAATTTTTCATTCCTTCCTTATTGTGAACATGAGCACAACCTTCATGCATATAAGAAAATCCGTACACATATATAGTGCAGTGCTCAAAATTTTAGATTTTCGTTTTCTTCCAAGTACCATAATTTTTTGTAAATTCGGTTTAAAATACAAAATGTACCAAAGAAACCGTGTATTGCAAAAACTTGGAAATCATCAAATATACCTGATTAAACTGGTCACATAAGTTATGTATACTGACAATAAACAAAATCCACCTGTTTTATACCGATTCTATGTATAGTTCAAAGGCGGTCAAGAAAAATGCATCCGGTACACCCAGCATTGCAAGATATATACTGGGCGGATGTTTATTGAAACTTGTTAACATAAACACCTTAAATGACATTGGAAACCTTCTCCTGTTTATTGTACCCGAGGGTAGGGGACGACTATTTGATATTAAGGGGATTATATGGCCTAGAAAATTTCAAATCATTTAATTTTACCATATGTCACATCAAATTATTTATTTTCATTGTCAATATGAAATTTATTTTCACTAGCACTAAGATTAAATCATATAATTAAAAAATAGACAAAGCCACACCCCCAACCTCTCGAAAATAAAACGGTCGCCCCTTCGAGTGATTAAATAATACTTGTACAATGTATTTAGTATTAGAATTTTTTTTCTATACAAATTCTCATGTAATTTTTAAGATAGTGGAAAATAAAATATATTCATATTTCTATTTAGTGCCGCACCATTATTACTTCTTGCTTCGAAATAAATCTTGAGAGTAAAATAGATTATCGACTGTAAATGTATATTTGATGACCAGATTGTCTGAAGAAAGAGGGCCGAAGATAGTTTAATGATTTTTAACCTGTTTCTCTGGGCTGTCAATGTGTTCTCTGTATTTAAAAGGAATATAATTGTTGTTTTAATTCTAAACAACGAACAATGGGGTAAAAACAAAATAACAGGAGCCGAAGTCCATGAAACAAAAAGGAAATTAGGTGGAAACCACCGGAAAATTGTTCACTGCAATGATCCTAACTTAATTGGTACAGGCATTTAAAAAAATGGTGGGTTAAAGCAGTTTTATGGTATGGCAAACCTCCCCTTCCATTGTCGTTGTGTCCGGTAGCAGCTCAACAGCAATTTATATTGAAAGGTCGTAGACAGTTGACATAAATGATCATCTCAGTACTTAGTAAACAAGATGTGTTTGTGAAACACTACATATGCCCCCAGATTCTACAGTAAAATATATGAAAATACACATAATTTTACCCCTTTTTGACCCCTATGACCTTGACCTTTGACCCTATTTTTTTGCATATTTATGTTCCTATTGACAACACTTGCCAAGTATTAAAAGTCTATCTGACATAGTTCAAAAGTTGTTTATTACCATCAAGACACCCAATTTAATCCCTTTATTGTAAAACAGATGAAACCCCTTTGGGCCTCTTGTTTATTGAAATGGTTTTAATTGTTAGAAGTATCTGTTTAAACATGCTTTAAGAAACTTACAGAAAAATACTGCATCAAGATCTGACAAAAAATTGAAAAAAATTATTTTTTTCCATTTGTCCCCTTTTGGGCCTCTTGTTTCTCAAAAACGGTAAATGCTACCTCAAATCTGTTGAGTATTACAGTTGCGCAATTTTATTAGCAATAACATAAAACAAACCCCGTCTCAATACGATAAATAATAAGGATTCTACAGTCAAATATGTGAAAACAGCCAAATTCACCCCTTTTTAACCTCTGTGACCTTGACCTTTGACCTGACCTAATTTTTTTTTTTGCATAGTTATGTTCCTCTTGACTAGACCTATACACAAGCCAAGTATCAAAATTCTACCTTATATAGTTCAAAAGTTATAGCCAAGGTTAAAGTTTCGGACGCACAGACAAACAGACAGACAGACAGGACAAAAACAATATGCCCTCCGATCCTCGATCTGGGGGCATTAAAATAATCCCGAGTCTGAGTTCGGACCAAAACTTCAAATTCTTCCACAAGGGACTGTATCTATTTAGAATCATTTTCAGTGATCGTATGACCGAATTTTTTACGCCTTAATTAATAAGGCGGTCACGGAGATTAGTAATGGGAAAGTCTGTGTCATTAGTGCTAGCTCGCCGCTAAAAATCAACTGTGAAACATACACTCCGTAAGCATGAGAAGCTGGAATATTACTGTCCATGTTTGGGAAATAGATAATTTTGAATTCAAATTAATGACATGGTAGGATAAGGGTCTTTTTGGCCACCTCCCCGATTGAACATAACATCAATAGAAATTGTGGAGTTACTTTGAAAAATGGTAATTTTTGGCTGTTTCCATAAATCTTTGGTTGCGCCAAGCAGTCATTTTCAAAGTAAAAAGAAATACTAGTATATAAAAAATCAGGTATATTTCATATTATTTTACTTAATTTTGTTTTATTTAATCAAGTCGACATTTTAGAATGAAAATCCTCATACTAATACGTAATCATTGTAGTTACCAATTATAACCGAGCAACGACAAGTGCTAAGCAACCTTAGAAAATACAACATTTTCAATATTTTTGTTCACGCAGAAACTTGCAATTTTATATTTTGAATTGAATTCTCGATACTTTCATTTGCGGAACTATTTATAAAAGTTAGTGAGAAACGAACCGTCAGTCCAAAACGAATAATCCAAGGACAATGACAACAAAGAAACAGAGACCAAACATGAGTATGGCACAGAAAAGAAAAAATGAAGACACAACAACACGGACCATAAATCATATATAAATCAAGGAGTCTATAAGTAATCATAATGACAATATTTAAGACAATCAAATACGTCTAAAGGGAGTAACATTGTCAGAAAATTAATAATTAGATTCAGAACCATTGCCTTTTGTTTTGAAAAGCTTTGCTGATAGAACAACATATAAGCACAACAAAAGAAATTTTATGTAAAAAATAATCAAAGTTTTGGAAGAAACCTTTTTCACAGTTTTCTATTTTTTTCATTAGCTAATTACTTGCCCATTTTAGATTTTATGGATTTAGATTTGTTACTCTTTAACGTCTAATGAGCAATATTTAAGCTATATCAGGACAAGAACAGTCATCAATTTGAAAAATATAAGAAAAAGAAAAAATATGTAAGTTAAAGAAAACAGAAATATCGGTGGAAGGGACAACAGTGCAACGACTTTTGATCGCCACTGGAAAAGGGAGAAATGGGTAGGGGAGGAGATTTAGCCTTCTTTAGGACTTCCAGTACGTCTGCTCTCCTTTGAAAATGATAGAAGAAGTCTTTATACTGCATGGAGCAAAGCGTTTCCCCAAACAGTTTGGCTTCAGTGGTTCGTGGTCAGGCTTTACCTGTAGTATGGTTCATTTACTCCATATTCTGTCGTAAAATATTTACGTATTACGACCAGAGTACTCCGCATAGACAAGGCATTTGCTTAAGCACCAACTTGGAGCGGCAGCTCTTACGCCGAAAAAAAGCCACTGAATACCGATTCAGGTTCCCGGACCATATAATTGAAAATTGATAAAATCTTGAAGATCGACTATTCTTAAAAGTCACTAATGACCAAGGCACTTTGATCGATATGCAAATCCTGTTTGAAAGACCAGGGATATCGAATACCTTGAAACTTGAAGCTCGAACATGAAACTTGAAAAATCGACAAATACTTTTGTCGGATCGATGTAGATTTAGCCTAATTTTCTGTCAAAAACTTGGTCAAGTTTTCGTTATTGAAAGTGATTGTTGACGCACTATTTAAGTTTATTAATTTTAGATGAAAGAAAAGGCGTAATTTCCTCATGTTCTCACGCATGTAAAGCTAAAGATGATAAAAATTTATCTTCTTTAAATTTCAGAATTATTTTGATAATTTTCTACGTGTATTAATGAATGTAACCTTAATAACCAAAAGCATACATTAAATTTACCCTACACATTTCAATACTACTTTAAGGACGAGACGAATTGACGAGACGAATTTTGTTAGCGCGGGTCGCCGTTTCAACAACAATATCAGAGCGTGGGAGATTTATCTGTCAAAGTATGCGTGTAGTTTCATCAGTAAAAACGCAACTTTTTCCTCATTTTGCTAATCAATACAATTAATTAATCCTGATTGAGAAAACCATTGGAATATTTAAGGTCTTTCCCGACTCCAGTCGGAAAGACCTTATAGTAATTCTTCTGATTATTATTATTATTATTATTATTATTATTATTATTCTTGTTCTTCCGTAAGGTCTCTGTACGGAAAACCTTTTGACGTATCATTACGAAACTTCACGTAGTAACTGGAAGTTGGAAATTCTCTTTCGAAATCAGGTTTCGGACGGAATCTATTTTTAGTAACAGAGTTATCTCCCCGAACATGGTTTTTCTTGTTAGCGGATATACTCAGAAACAGTAACCGATATCAAAAATCTGAATTGGGGAAAATGTTTCATTCATCCTCAGGATGATTTGTCATGCAAAAAATTTTTTTTGGGTCGCGACCCCGGTTACGCGTTTTTGACACCTAAATATGCAAATTTTTCACAGTTGTCGGATTTTGATGAAATTTGGTTTCCAAGTAGCTCTGTTGACCCTGATTATAAAAAGGGGGTCAAAAAATTTTTTCGGTCGCCATTTTTAAAATGGCCGCCATTTGTAATTTTGTTCTCGCTATATCTCGGAAACGATAAAAAATTTATAAAAACATTATATTGCAAAAATGTTCCTCTCATTGAGATCTACATTTGATTCAATTGAACGAAAACTCTGCGACAAACCGTTTTTGAGTTATTGCCCTTGACGCGTTTCGGTAAATACTTTTTACGNGTACGGATTAAATTGAACAATATCTCCAACATGGAAAGCTCTCCTTCTACACCAAATTGTTGCCAATTTGTTTGTTTTTAATGCTTCCTGTTCTCCATTGGACATTTTGGGGTATTTTTAAGTCTTTTAAGTGTCGGAAATTTTTGTACGGATGAACAATCGAATTTTTGTCAAAATTAAATTATGTCAGCATTTTCTGAACGTTGTTGTGTTTTAGCATTTGCTCGATGATGCTTATTAGTTAACCACTACAGCAGATAAGTATGCTGGTGCTTCTAAGCAAATAATTTTTCTTTTCTCAAATTTGCTGAATCCTTTGCAAGAACTTAATAGACAAAGGATTTGCATATAACTTTTAAACCTTTACAGATAGTATGGTCATGTAACATATCAAATTAATCAGTAAGAAGAGACCTTCAATTTGATCCCAAGGTCAAAGTCATCAGGTCAAAGTTCAAGGTCATTGCCAATTTTTTCGTTTTTTTTAACGTAAAGTCTTTAAAACGATAAGAAATGCCTACTCTAATATATTTGAGACAATACGCATCTCATCAAGATGATTTTAAACATGTGACATGACAAAACATAACACAAAACACAACATTGACTGGGAAAGACCTTGCAATTGTTCCCTGAACAATTGTCTTTTTAATTATATTTATTTCCCTTTAATTAAAATTAATTTGTAAATCCTTATCTTTCAAGCATAACTAAATACAAATGTATTTAGAGTTTCATATTTATTTGAGGTTCAAAATCATATCGTTATACATTTTTTATGTTCAAATTATTTAATTCAATTTTAATTTTGGTTTAAACCAAATGCTATTTAAACTTATTTTCGAAAATTCTCTTATTGGGACAATTAAGTTTACATCATTTACATTATAACTATCCCTCTGTAACAGGGAAGGAATAAAACGATTGTAATTAACAATTTACGAATTTTACAACTGGTATTCAGGAATGTTTAACTGCATTAATTTGATTACCTGTTAAGCATGTTTGAGGCCATCGTCTGTCATATGTAATATCTTCAATAAAAACTTTATAGCTTGGTAATTGATTTTACTTTTGTGGACTTAATTTTTGTCCCATACAATGTGAAGTGTTTATACGTCTCTCGCTTACGCTATGTAGCTAAATTGCACTATCACCGATGGTTCTTTAATCATTTAAGATATTGCTGACGTTTGCAAAGGATTTTCTAGCTTTTTATCGGAGATTTGTTATTAACCGACTCGTATCGGGTATTCTAACACTCGGAACCGAAGTTGGCACTACAAATGTGGCGGAGTACTATTGGCTTGGATGTTCTCATTTTGGCAAATTTGAATTTTGGAACACTAAGAACTGCGATGACAAATACTCGTTCATTTATGAAAATATCCATTTTTTCACATTACATAACCATTTGCCTGCGTATTTAAGCGTCAGCACCGGTCCGGTCATTATCGGGATACCTAGTATGACTTTTTCATAGGTGGGGCAAAAGACAAATTATTGTTGGTTACTTTCAAAAGTATATTACATTTACTTATCAGTACTGTTGTGAATAACGGTTTACCTGGCAAGCTTTTGGAAAGTCTTGTAGAATAAAGATTCAAACTTTAACTTTGACTATATTTGACAGAAGTACGACCATGATCCTGTTTTTCTGCCGAAATTATTAGCTCACCTGACCCGAAGGGTCAGTGTGAGCCATTGCCATCACTTGGTGTCCGTCATCCGTCCGTCGTCTGTTAACTTTTCACATATTCATCTTCTCCTCTGAAACCACTGAAGCAAATTCAACCAAACTTTACAGGAATGATGTATGGAAGGTCCTTTACAAAGATTTCTCATTTTGTTCCGATCCGATAAATAAACAGCTGCGCCAAGTCGCATGATACGCCCGTCGTCACCCCTTCAAAACTTTAAATGATTTAGGTAAGGGGTTCTCAATTTAGAAGCACCTATAACTGCCTAATTGAGCTTAATATCTCTTTAATAAATCAATCTGCAGAGTTTGAAGTGAGGTGATCAAATTACTTATACATAAGAGTGCGACATGTAAAAAATTGCCTTAAATTTGACAAATAAAGTCCTATAACTCTTTCAACAAAAATCAAAATTTCGCAAAAAAATACACAGATCATGATGCCATCATACCTAATACCTCTACAAAGTTTGAAGTGAATTGGCCAGATGGTTGTCAAGTTAGAGGGCGACATGTAAAAAATTGCCTTAAAATTGACGAATAAAGTCCCATAACTCTAGCAAGAAAAATCCAAATTTCATGAAAAAGTATACAGATCGTGAGGCCATCATATCCAATACCTCTATAAAGTTTGAAGTGCACCAAAAGGGTTGTTGAGTTAGAGCGTGACATGTAAAAAATCGCCTTAAATTTACGAATAAAAACTCATAACTCTTGTAAGAAAAATCAAAATTTCACGAAAAAGGATACAGATAGTGAGGCAATTATATACAATACCTCTACAAAGTTTGAAGTGAATTGGCAAAAGGGTTGTTGAGTTAGAGTGTGACATGAAAAAAAAATTGCCTTAAAATTGACGTATAAAGTCCCATAACTCTTGTAAGAAAAATCGAAATTTCACGAAAAAGTATACAGATCGTCAGGCCATCATATCAAATACCTCTACAAAGTATGAAGTAAATTGGCCATAGGGTTGTCAAGTAAGGGCGCGACATGTAAAAAATTGCCTTGAAATTGACGAATAAAGTCCCATAACTCTTGCAAGAAAAAATCGAAATTTCACGAAAAAGTATACAGATCGTGAAGCCATCATACCAAATACCTCTACTAAGTTTGAAGAGAATTGGCCATAGGGTTGTCAAGTTAGAGCGCGACATGTAAAAACTTGCCTTCAAATTGACAAATAAAGTCCCATAACTCTTGCAAGAAAAATCGAAATTTCACGAAAAAGTATACAGATCGTGAGGCCATCATATAAAATACCTCTACAGAGTTTGAAGTGAATCAGTCAGAACGGTTGTCAAGTTAGAGCGCGACATATGAAAAGGACGGACAGACAGACAGACAGACAGACGGACAGACGGACGGACGGACAATCGGACATCGGTATACCATAATACGTCCGTCGTTAGACGGGCGTATAAAAACATGGCCGCCAGCGCGGAACTAAGGTTTAACATTGGACCCTATGGGAAAAATCACATTTTCATCTTCTGCTCTGAAAAGGCTGATACAAATTGAACCAAACTTTACAGGAATGATGTACTNCAACTGGTATTCAGGAATGTTTAACTGCATTAATTTGATTACCTGTTAAGCATGTTTGAGGCCATCGTCTGTCATATGTAATATCTTCAATAAAAACTTTATAGCTTGGTAATTGATTTTACTTTTGTGGACTTAATTTTTGTCCCATACAATGTGAAGTGTTTATACGTCTCTCGCTTACTCCTCTGAAACCACTGAAGCAAATTCAACCAAACTTTACAGGAATGATGTATGGAAGGTCCTTTACAAGGAGTGCTCATTTCGTTCTGATCCGATAAAAAACATGGCCGCCAGCCGATAAAAAAACATGGCCGCCAGCGCGGAACCAGGTTTAACATTGGACCCTATGGGAAAAATCACATTTTCATCTTCTGCTCCGAAAAGGCTGATCCAAATTGAACCAAACTTTACAGGAATGATGTACTAAAGGTCCTTATGTAGACTTCCGAAAATTTTCCGATCTGATGAAAAACATGGCGGCAAGCACGGAACATGGTTTACCATAGGACCCTAGGGGAAAATCACATTTTCATCTACTCCTCTATAATAACAGAAGCAAATCCAATCAAATTTTACAGGAATGATGTATGGAAGGTCCTTTACTAAGATTGCATGTTTCCTTCCAATCCGCTAAAAAACATGGCCGCCAGCGCAGAACATAGTTTAACATGGGACCCTATGGGAAAAACATATCTTTGCTATCTCCTCTGAAGCTACAGAAGCAAATTCAACTAAACTTTGCAAGAATGGTCATGCATGGCATATAAGCATTTTGTCAGGTGAGCGATACAGGCTCAGTCTCTGAGCCTCTAGTTCTAGTGCAAAATCAGTTTACTAGTTCCGTAGGATAGATTACATTTTTTAACACAACCAATTTTTATACCGAAAGGTAGAAGCTAAAATAATACCTTTGGCTATAGATTAATGAAAATAATTACTATGTGAGCTTAACTTCTGTTTAAAACTACACCATATAGCATAACATAACATAACGCAAGGAACAACGAAGCATATTATGGAAGGCCATACGGGTTAATTAATTGGGTTCACTTGAAATGTTATAACCAACAGAAGATTTGAAGAACTCCAGTTATAAAGAAAATGTACAATAGAGAAGTTCACTGAAGATGAATAAAAAAAAAA
>MJUU01022276.1:4226-53198 GCA_002080025.1 Modiolus philippinarum | reverse complement strand
AACGTCGTTGTTTTCTGTGTTCTCATTTTTGCCATATCTTTGCACTTTGATTTTTGTAAATGCCCACTTCTTTGTTCCTTCGGGTTTCTACTGCCGTTGTTTATTACGTCTTTGACGTGATTGAAAAGTTTTATAATATGCCGAAATGGCTGTGTGCCTGAATGCTAACATTTAATAATATCAAAGAATACTGTAGGTACTCATTAGTGAGGATTAAGGGGCCTCATCTAGGGTAATTATTGTACCTGTTATTGTACCTGTTAATTACCTGTGAAATATTGTTTGGTGTCGATTAATTGTCTTCATTTTCTGCGTAAAATTGTTTTATTGTATTTAATTTAAAAGATTCCTATTTCAGTTCTTATAAATATATTTCCAAAAAATAAATTTCACATTTTTATTATTTTGATAAATGAAAAAAAAGAAGTGAAAAGAGAATCTATAAATTAACTGATTTTATATAAAAAAAAAAATGACATCAAATATTTTTTGATATATTTTATTGAATCTTAACAACCCTTTCCATACATTAAAGATAACATGAAACTTATATGCAATGACCAAGAAATAACAAACAGCATTAAATTATTTTGGAAGCACTAGATACAATAGTAATCACAATCAATAGCACTGTTCAAACTTTAAAATGTCTATAAACTATTCAACCAAGATGGAGTAACTGTGACACTAGATCAAAGTAGTCCATGATGTTGTTGGTGAGTCTTTCTTTCAGAGTGTTGATGCGGCTGACGATGGTCCTGTACTTCTTCGGTCTAGGTCGATGGTCCTGTACTTCTTCGGTCTAGGTCGATGGTCCTGTACTTCTTCGGTCTAGGTCGATGGTCCCGTACTTCTTCGGTCTACGTCGATGGTCCTGTACTTCTTCGGTCTAGGTGGAAGTTACATTTTAAACAAAGATATATGACGTTTCAAACATAAATTTGAGCGTCATAATCCTAAGACGTCATGTTTTGGCGGGAAACGTTTTCGAATTGCCTGTATATCGTGAATTCTCGTGAGTCACATGACGAGACTTACAGACCCTATGATGGTGTAGATATTCGGGTGACTGTGTTGAATTTTCTTCTTTAGTTTACAGTGCCATGCTTCCATGTGGTTGGTGGTACACTGTCCTTCCGTGCTGAAGTGGTTGCATAAGGTGCAGTCACTGTTGATCCATTGAGAAACAACATAGTCGGTGAAGGGTGTGGTGTCTACGGGTAGGTCAGTGTCTTCTAAATCCTGGAGTGTGTTGAACCATGCATCTTCTACTTTGTGGACTGGGACAAGTGGCAATGCATTAGCTGCTCGTCGGACTAACTGTCGAATATCGTCGTTCTGCTGGTATAGAATCTGCAAGCCGGTCATATGTGCCTTTCTCCAAATACATTGTTGTACATTGGGTGAGTTGAAAGAAACAACCTTTAACCTGAAAAATAGAAAACAAATATCTATAATACAATATAAATACATTTAGAGTTCTTGGCAATATATAATTTTTCATGTGATTAAGTTTTAGTGATTTTATCATTTTTTTTCGTTTAATTTATATGTGATTCCATATCAGTGAATTTCCACATTATGCTTAAGAACTGCATATACTAGTCAAAAATTTTGTTTGCAAGTTTGAAAACAAAAAAGATTATAGAAAAACTTACAAAAACTATACACATTAAAGAATATCTACCTGAATATCATGGATAACAGTACGAATAGCATTACATGTATGTGCTGATGTCTCGAAGTCCATGAAAACAATAATTGGTGTAAGCTGAAGTTGGTGTCGGTCATTGCTGTCTGGAGTAGTGCAAAAAAAATTGTCGGTAGATCTGTTTGCTCTTCCCGGGTAGTAGTGAGTAGACAACTGGGTACATAACTCCATCAAGTTGAGCGTGTATGGTGTAGATCTGGTGGATAAGTGTTGGGCAGATGTAGAAATCCCGTCACAGAAGATGCGGTCTGAAGCAGCAAGGTGAGTCAATTTGTTTGTAGAAGCAAAGGCGATGATGTGTGGTCCTTGTGTGTCGTCAAATAGCAGAAAACGTTCCCCTGTTGTCGTTTGTGTCAATTTGCCATCGAGCAGGATGTCTTCAGTAGTATTTGGTAGCTTTGGAGTCTGTTTGCGTCTGGCCCTGTATAATGTTGATTTGGCTGAGTTGAATGTTGGAATTTTCTGTACAACTTCTCTCGAATCGTTGTCCCATTCGTGTTCTCTCAGCTTTGACATTTCTTCTTGGTAGATAGCTGGAATTGGTCTTACTTCGGTCTTGCTTTTGGTACTAGTCAGGTTCATGATGTCTTTGGCTGCTATCTTGGCTTGGTCTGCTGGGTGGCTGTGTTGATGTTGTCCTATTCCAGTGATAGTGTTTTCTTTGGTGTTGAGTGTAGCTTGGCAAGCTGGAACAGTGCACTTCCAGTAGGTTCTGTCTCCACTGGTAGTATTTACTCTGAACAAATAGCCGTTGAAAGCTAAGTTGTTCCCTCCCAGTCTATTTGGTACATACTTGAAGTCTAACTGTTTCATAGCCATGACTAGTGTAAGTGATTCTTCTAGTACTTAGTGTGGGTATATATACTAAGACCCAAAGCTCATCATGCTTTAGCTTGGAGAACTCACTTACAAAACTGACAGTAGATTTGGAATTCAGCTTGGATCATTAAGATAAGCACATCTTATCAGAAGCTTATTAGTTTTAGCCACAAATAGCTCATTTTTGTTTTGTAAGCCTGGTATCTAATTACAAACAGTTCAAACTTTTCACATCTATTTTTTCCAAATTTTCACACCTTATAACCCTCAAAAAATTATGTATATATTTATTTTTCTTTTTTAATTTTATAATATTTTAGTTCATATTTCATTCAAAAACTTTTAAAAAATGTTTCCTATTTCACCCAAAAAAGTTTAGAAATTATACTTTTTTTTTACATTTTTTTGCTTAAATTCACCACAATCTTCACATAAATAATTTCAAAAATTTACATTTTTTTTCACATTTAAAATTTTTTTTTCTTTATATTTTATCCAAATTAATTACAAAATTCATACATTTTGTCCACCTACATTTCGCATATTTGCTTAATTATCATATCTAATCATGCCAATCAGGACATTTAATTAAGCCTCTTACTGCACCCCTTCATAACTACTAAAACAACAATATTTAATTATGTGATTTTAAAAATGTTGGCATTCAGGGAGCACTCCGCCGAAATTTAGCTTAATTAGATTGCGATCATTAAAATTTAATTATAATGATTTGCTAATTAAGCAAAGACGTTTTGTCAAACAATTTCCTATAGTATATAGATTAAAATTCCTGAATACAGTTTGTAAAGACTGTCTATAATCTGCAATTATTCGCTTGCTTTTAAGTTTGCAAAAGATGTCGGAGTTTTCTAATTAAATTAGCCACGTTAATCATTTTTTATTCAAATGCGAACGTGCCATAAAAATGCAATATTGTATTCTCAAATTGATAGGTGATATATTTTATTACTTTTTATGGTTCTGATGGTATATTATCTTTCAACTCGGTCGTTGAAATTTATTTATGTTTGTCTCTTGTTTTCATTATTGTTTTTCTGGTGCAGTTTGCTTGTAAATTGTGGCATGTGATTGTAGTTCCTGGCCATTGTAGGTGTTTGCTGTTTTCCTGTTTTTGTAATGTCCATATGTTATGATTGAGGGCTTAGATTTAATGAACTGCGTAAATACAAGTTGGGATTTGGTAGTACTGTTGAGACTTGCAGATTAGAATCAAACTGTACTAAATGGAAAAAGAAATCGTGAAAGGCATACGATGTCCTATTATATTAAATGTCTATGATTTCCCTGTTATTTCAGTTTGATCTGACATGCATTTGTAGTTCCTATGTGGAAATCGAAATCAAGAAATGTCTAAGAGAAGGGAAATTAAATGGAAAACAACAAAGGATGATGTAATCTAAATCAAGGTTACAAATTTGCTTAATATGTTTAGGCTGGAAAACGTATTTGCATGTATTTACAAGATTATTTCACTGGAAAATATCTAACAGATTTTTAATTTGAAAAATCTTATGAAAGGGTAAGACGTTTCAATTGAACAATACTTTTAAGGGATTATTCCACAGAAATAATTTATTCAGGGAAACAATGACGTTCTGTGAGCAAATGACAACATCATAATACTTTTAAGATTGATATTGAAAAAAAAAACCTCATTAGTTGTTGTGGTACAAAAGTTTTTCAAAACAATACCCTTTTTATGCGAAACTCATGGTGGTCAAATTAGTTTTATAATTATTCTCTGACAACATTGCTATTAGCATAAGATCTTTCGACTTGGCTTGAATATAATTGATGATGCTGTCATTCCTATAAGGGAATAATCTTACAAATACTAATAAATTGATCAGCTAACTATTTTAATTATAGTATTGTATATAACATCATCAGATAAAACATTCAGGTTTTACAGGTATAACATTTATGGCAAAGAGTCCAAATCATGTCGATAACATATATCCAATATACTTTTATGGGTGAATACAATAAATAAATCTCCATTACTTTCTTTGTTAATTTCTAAGACAATGAACAATCATAGTAATTTTCCCGTAATTATTCGGGAACTTTTATATCTCATTCAGTAAAAAATAAATCTAAGACTATTTTTGGCACCGTCAAAACATAGGGTTATGCAGCATTTTTTAGCCGTTTCCGTGAATTGAAAATATAGCAATTTCGTACTGAATATCTTACTTTGACCGCCCTTTCCCTAAACATGCTAAAAACTCGCTTTGAAAAATATAGAATGCTTTCAGGTTACTTCCTTCGCTTTTTAAATATCACCTATGAATTAGCATTAAAAAATATTTAATATCTTCCAATCATCTCATTATAATGTTCCATTACATTACTGAAAGCTCGCCTCAAAGTTGGCGGACCTTAATGATGTCATGTTTATATACTGAATTTACCCCTATAGTATAATTACAGTGTATTCTCATTAGTGATGTTGACAGATCAACGATAAACTAAGAGTGGCTTGATACTTATCCATTATAGACTTTACCAAAGCGAATCCTTTTGTTACTCGTTTTGTTAATGTGTCTATAGAGCATCAGTAGATTGACGAGGGAATTTCGTTCAAATCGTCATTACTTTAGTGAAGCTTTTCGCTGTAATTTTCAATGATACAAATTTGAAATGTTGTTAGAAGCTTTGTATTGCCATGCCATATTTCGGGATGCATTTCAAAAATCCCTGTTCACGACTTTGCCAATTTTCGACATTACGCCATTCACAACTTTCATGAAGCTTTTCTCCGCAATGATAAATGATACAAACTTAAATTCAAGTCACAAACTTTTTAGCTCACCTGGCCTAAAAGGCCATGTGTGCTTCTACCATCACCATGCGTCCGTCGTCCGTCTGTCAACAATTTCAAAAATCTTCTCTGAAACCACTGGGCCAAATGTCACTAAAACTGGCCTGAATCATCACTAGAGTATGGCTTCTCAAAATTGTGTTCGATTAGGCGGTAGGTCAAGTAACATGGCCACCAATGCTAAAAATAGAACATAGGGGTAAATTGCAGCTTTTGGCCAATAACTCGAAAACCGTTACAGATATCAGCATGGTGAGATCTACCTACTGTGCAATTTTGTAGAAAATCTGAAAACCCATCTCAGAGTTATAGCCCTTTCACCGTAAAATTTTCAAAAGTTATGCATTTTTTTATTTTTTATTTCAAAAAGTGTAACAGATAGAGGTCAAGTGTAAATTGCAGAAATGTTTAACATATCAAGATCTACACACCCTGAAATTTTGAAGAAAATCCAAAAACCCTCGTAGGAGTTATTGCCTCCTTTTTCACAGAATTTTCAAATTTTTCGTCTTTCATTTCCAAAACTATAGAAGTCAGCTATTAAAAATATAACATCATGATTCAGGGGAATTATACAAATTGAAGACAATAAGTCAAAAGCCTGCTGTGCTCACTTTGAATCATACAATACAAAATTATTGCCGCATGGTAACTTCTTAAAACTAAGTGTTGGAGACTAACAAAAACTGAATCGACTTTAAATTTATTTGGACATTTTGAACGCAATTTTCACCTCCACACCACAAACTAATGCGAAGGCTTAATAGCAGATAATTCACTAATGCATCAAAATCAGTGCTTTTTAAGTATGCCCTCTTAAAATATGGGACTGAATTAAAGCAGTGGTAAAAGAACTACAATAATCAAAAGTATTCACCTTTTTAAAAATTTATGACAATATTTTAGCATATTACAATTCTGAAAGGAAGTATACTAAAATACAGAAAATATAGAATAACCTGATGTATCGCTAACTGAAAAGGAAAGAAAAAAATCAAGTAGGATCTATTTACTCAAATGAGGAGTTATTTAAATGGCATCCACAAAAAAGAAAGAAAAAGAAATCGTTTTTACCTTCAGAAGGCAACTTTTATAAACTTCATGGCCAAAACATGTCTAGGGATTATTACACCTTTTCTGGAGGTTCCAAGAAATTCAAATAGAGAAAAATAAATTACGATCAACAGTTTTTTTAAAAGATAAGACAACTCTGACATCATTGTTGTAATGTGAGATGAGAGAATGAACCTCCTTACTGAATAGAATTGTAGTTTGTCCTTTTGAATAATTTCATTTAAATCTAAATTGACCCTTGAGAAGCTAACATAGTGTTGCGTTTTATCAGTAAGGTTAAATATTAGAATTACTGTACATATGTATTTATAATGTTTTCTTGTATGATTCACTTTCAGTTACTCATGTACATGTTTTCTACGCGTTTACCGGCAGTGGTACATTGAGTAGTGATTTTTTGTATATTTGATGACATTGTTATAAACTTGTTACGATGCGACCGAAAGTGACATGTGCTCGTCAACTGGAAATACAGAAGTGGTCAGAAGTAGTTAATTCAAATATAAAATAGGTAAAGGATGAAAGATTAAAATGGGAATTGACAACTAGAGAAGCGAGTATTGATTGCCACTGAAACATGAAAGTAATAGGAAGGGGCAGGAAATGTAGCCTTCTATACGACCCCTATAGGGTATGCTTTTGCACGAGAAACGAAGAAGGGGTTTCTATACTTCATAGGGTTTGACGTTTCAACATATAGTTTGTCTAGAATGGCTTGTCTTCATACTTTCCGTATTATGACCTGACTACCCCACATGGATTGGGCGTTCCCCTATCAACTACCTGGGGACGCGCAATGCAGTATTGTTTTGACTGAGACCTTGAACAACTGTTTGCTTTGAAGAACATTTTTTATCTATGGGGAGCTTTCTTTAACAATAACTGCCGAATTTCGGATAAAAGTATGTTTTATTTCCTGTTTATGAATGAATCCCACATTTGCAATGTGAATCCATAGTGCATATCTTTACTTGAAAATCCGTAGCTGTAAACAACTCTGCGTAAAAATATTTAATCGGACTTGCCTGCTTTTGAATTTATAGCTCCTTCTTTCCGATCGTCGTTTTGCGATGTTTCATGTTACGCCATCTTGTTTAAAAAGTTTGAAGCATTTGTAATTGAAATTCGAGTCTATGGGAGACTAAATTAGTGGTGTTATATCAAATTGCAATTTTCTCGAGGTTCTTTAAATGTTATATGCTCAACGAAAGATAAAATACTTTTACCTAAAGCGCAAAAAAAAAAAATTGATAATGTTTTCTACTGGTTTCCGGTTTAACAGCCAACACATTATACGAGGGAACCAGACGTAACTTATATTCTTTACGTAATAGGGGATATTGACAGATACTCTGCTTGCATCCGTTAAATTAGCTTTGAAATCTAGTGACCTGAAAATTTTAAATACATACTGGCCTCTCACTGATACTGCCGATGTCTACTGAAATATATGATGATTCTTGACCAAATCCTGCGGGATGTTTTGAGTTTGATTTTTCTTCCGTAGTTCGGCAGCGTTTTACCAGCAGACTAAGCTCCTTTAGCTAGCCGGCAGCGGCGAGCACCCTTTGACCCATCTTTCAAAATTACGTATTGTCATATTCTCTCCTTTCAAGTTAGTAGTCTACCTGTATTTGGTTTTATTCGTATGTTTACTATACTATAGGGAAATGGGACAGATAAAGTGGAGGTTTTGGTATCCATAAACCGGTTTAACCCTACCGCTGGCTTTTGCTAGTGCCGGTACCAAGTCCGGCTTTCCCGAGTTGCTATCGTTGTTTACGTTTGTCTTTTGTCTAATTTGTGTTTTTCCTGTGTAGTTCCCTTGTAGATCGTGACATGTAATTATAACTTTCTGCCATTGTAGGTGTTTCCTGTTGTCCGCTTTATTTCATGGTTTGTTTACACTCGCGACTGATACAAAATTCAAGACTTTTTCCAGATTTTCCAAATTTTATATCTTTTCAAGGTTTTCTCCCGACCGGAACAACCAAATCCTAATTCTCAACTTTTTCCCGATAGGCTGGGAACCCTGTCGATCTGCACTGATGATACATTAGTTATCAAAATGCGCATATGCAGAAAATAATTTTACAGTAACTTCGGTATTTTGTTATTTGTACATATATATATAAATGTGCCTATTGAAATAGATTTTTATGGTAAAAATATACAAATTTAAACTTAAGTCATTTCTTGTTATTTTGACAGAGGGTACAGTCATAATATTTTTTAGTTCAATCATATATGTTTTTCAGCCGCGAACATCCTTTATGAGAAACTGCCATCACTTGGCGTCTATCGTCGTTAACTTTTCACATAATCATCTGCTCCCCTGAAACCACTGAAGCAAATTTATCCATACTTTACAGGAATGATGTATGGAAGGTCCTTTACAAAGATTTTTCATTTTGTTCTGATTCGACAAAAAACATGGGCGCCATCGCGGAACTTAGATTTAACATTGGACCCTATGGAAAAAAATAACATTTTCATCTTCTGCTCTGAAACCACTGAAGCCAATTCAACCAAACTTTACAGGAATGATGTACTAAAGGTCCTTAACAATGATTGCTCATTTCGTTCCGGTCCGAAAAAAAACATATCCGCCAGCACGGGACATACCCTATGGGAAAATCACATTTTCATCTTTGCTTCTGAAACTACTGAAGCAAATTCAACCAAAGTTTACAGGAATGATGTACTTAAGGTCCTTTACAAAGATTACTCATTTCGTTCCGATCTGATAAAAACATGGCCACCAGCACGGAATATAGTTTAACATTGTACCCTATGGGAAAATCACATTTTCATCTCCTCTGAAACCACGGAAGCAAATTCAACCAAACTTAACAGGAATGCTATACTAAAGGTCCTTAACAATGATTGCACATTTCGTTCCGATCCGACAAAAAATGGCCGCCAGCACGGAACATGGTTTAACATTGGACCCTATGGGAAAATCACATTTTCATCTTCTGCTCTGAAACGGCTGAAGCAAATTCAACCAAACTTTACAGGAATGATGTATGGAATGTGATTTACAAAGATTGCTCATTTCTTTCCAATCGGATAGAACATTGCCGCCAGCGCGGAACTTAGGTTAAACATTGGACCCTATTGAAAAAATCACTTCATCTTCTACTCTGAAACCACTAAACCAATTCCACCAAACTTTACAGGAATAATGTACTAAAGGTCCTGAACAATGATTGCTGATTTCGTTCCAATCCGACAAAAAACATCGCCTCCGGCACGGAACATGGTTTAACGATGGACCCTATGGGAAACTCCCATTTTCATTTTCTGCTCTGAAACAACTGAAGCAAATTCAACGAAACTTTACAGGAATGATGTATGTAAGGTCTTTTACAAACTTAAGATTGCTCATTTCTTTCCGATCCGATAAAAAGATGGCCGACAGGGCGGAACTTAGGTTTAACATTGGACCCTATGGGAAAATCACATTTTCATCTTCTGCCTTGAAACTACAGAAGCATATTCAACCAAATTTTACAAAAATGATGTACTTAAGGTCTTTAACAGAGATTGCTCATTTCCTTCCAATCCGACAAAAACATGGCTGCCAGCACAGAACATGGTTTAACATTGGACCCTATGGGAAAATCACATTTTCATCTTCTCCTCTATTACCACTGAAGCATATTCAACCAAACTTTGCAGGAATGATATATGGAATGTGTTTTACAAAGATTGCTCATTTCTTACCAATCTGATAAAAAAAAACATGGCCGCCAGAGCGGAACTTAGGTTAAACATTAGATCCTATGGAAAAAAATCTCACATTTTCATCTTCAGGTCTGAAACCACAAAAGCAAATTCAACCAAACTTTACAGGAATGATGTACTAAAGGTCCTTAACAATGATTGCTGATTTCGTTCCAATCCGACAAAAACATGGCCTCCAGCACGGAACATGGTTTTACATTGGACCCTTTGGGAATCTTCCATTTTCATCTTCTGCTCTGAAACCAGTGAAGCAAATTCAACCAAACTTTACAGGGATGATGTATGGAAGGTCCTTTTCAAAGATTGCTCATTTCGTTCCGATCCAATAAAAACATAGTCGCCAGCACGGAACTTAGGTTAAGCATTGGAACGTATAGGAATAATCATATTTACATCTTCTGCTTTGAAACGGCTGTAGCAAATTCAACCAAACTTTACAGGAATGATGTACTAAAGGTCCTTAACAACGATTATTAATTTCGTTCCGATCCGACAAAAAACATACCGGCCAGCACGGGACATAGTTTAACATTGGACCCTATGAGAAAAGTCACATTTTCATCTGCTCTTCTGAAACCACTGAAGCAAATTCAACCAAACTTTACTGGAATGATGTACTAAAGGTCCTAAACAAAGATAACTTATTTCGTTCCGATCTGATAAAAATATGACGCCAGCACGGACTATAGTTTAACATTGGACCCTATGGGAAAATCACATTTTCATCTTCTCCTCTGAAACCACGGAAGCAAATTCAACAATACTTTACAGGAATGATGTACTACGGGTCCTTAACAAAGATTTCTGCTTTCCTTCCAATCCGACAAAAAAAAACATATCCGCCAGCAGGGAATATAGTTTAACATTGGACCCTATCGGAAAATCACATTTTCATCTTTTTCTTTGAAACAATGGAAGCAAATCCAACCAAACTTTACAGGAATGATGTACTAAAGGTCCGTAACAAAAATTCCTCATTTCGTTCCAATCCGATAAAAGACATGGCCGCCAGCACGGAACATAGTTTAACTTTGGACTCTATGGAAAATTAACTTTTCATTATCTCTTGGAACCACTGAAGCAAATTCAACTCAACTTTACAGGAATGATTTACTAATTATTGCCCTTAAGAAAGATTGCTCATTTCATTTTGATCCGATAAAAAACATGACCGCTAGCAAGGAGCTAGTTTAAGATCGGACCCTATCGGAAAATGACAATTTCAACCACTGAAGCAAATTCAACCAAGCTTTACAGGAATGGTGTACGGAAGGAACTCTACAAAAATTGCTCATTTCATTTTTGATCCGACAAAAAGCATGGCCTCAAGTGCAGAACAACAACAAAGTTTAACATTGGAGCCTGGTATGAGAAACCATCCTTTAGATCATTTTCTCTGAAACTATTCAAGCAAAATTAACTAAATAGGTCCTTTCCAAAAATTACCCGGTACCCATTTCAATTGGATCAGACAAAAACACGGGTGCTAAACATAGCTAAACATTGGACCCCATTCGTAAAAAACATCATTTTTGGTCTTGCATATGGCATAGAAACATTTTTTTTAGGTGAGCGATACAGGCTCAGTCTCTGAACCTCTAGTCTTTGTTCTATTCTCGTTGTTTTAGAAGAAATATTTTCAATCATGTGTTTGAAATGATTGATTTCAGTTTGATAAATTTCTTGATTTTGTGAAAGACCACTTATATTTGGGAATTCTACCAAGTAACCATACTTGTGGATTTTGTTTCGACTAGAAAGATACAATGTTTATTTATTGTTTGTCATAATTGATTCTAATTTCTTATGGACTATATATCTTAAAAATATGTATAAAGAACGTATATTTGAAAACACTACATTTCATGTTTTTAATGTTTAGCTATAGGGATCCGATTAAAACATAAGCTGTTGTAGCCAATACATATCGGATCTGTATATATGGTGAGGCATCTAATACTAGAAATCAAATGTCTCCGATATAATAGTGTATTTATTGAAATTATATTTATTTCTAGGAATTCAGCCATCCATCATCATATCATTTTGTAATCTAATGTCTCATTCCTGACATGTTAGAAACCATAATGCTATTATTTTTTTACTTTTCCTATCCAGTATGAAGCAAGAATTATAATGACTAAACTGAAGGATGTAATCTAAGCGTGATGTATGATATAACAGCTGTAATTGTTTTGTAGATGTTTTGTAAAACAGATACATCAAGGACTTGGGAAGACGAATGTCCTCTTTAATATTTAATATTTTTGCAACATTGAATTATTTATAACACTTTTTATATAATTTGGTGATCAATGATTTGTATAGTCCATTTGATTTTTATAAATCTCCAGAAAAAAAATTCTTAAAATTCATTTCACAACTTTTTTCAGATTTTTGTATCAAAATATGTTCATATTATACATACGAACTCTGACAACAAATTTTATATTTTTTTTATCCATAATTAAAAAAGTTACCCATTAGGTGTTTATGTTAATTTTATTTTTAAAAGCTTTAACAAACTGATGGGGTGAGTTCGATTGGTGTAACTTACTTCCTGTATAAACAAAAACAGACAAACATGTGGCTTGATGTAAACATTAATGAATCATGTGACATGATTATTTACATGTCAATTAGAATTAAACTGGCCAGTCAAGTTATATAAATCAATACTGAGAAGTAATGGGGAAGCCTTCAATGTTGTTATTTCTTATGAAATGCAATGTCAGAGAAATTGAAATAATCTTAGCATTACAATATTAAAACAGTTATATTAATGCATTGAAAAAATATAAAAGATTAAAAAAAAAACGATCCCCTCCAAAAAGGCCAAAAAACATAGCAAAACAAAACAAAATCCAGGGGATGGTGGTAGGGGGTGGTTTGAAGCCTTCGTGAAGCGGGGTGAATTAAAACAAAACTGCTAGACTTTTCTCACTTCTACATAAGCATGTTAGATATCTATCTGTTAGGTAAACTACTGTGTTTTTGTTTAATATTTCAATATCTTTACAGATTGTTTTATTCCTTTGTTTTGTTTTGCAATTGCAATGAAAAAGAAGTCAATGATACAAACATGTGCCATGCTCAAAAGGTAATATATAGACAGTCTTGAACAATGTATGTTCAAACCATTGTTATTCAAATTTATGTCCAGTGTCAACCATGCCTGACTAGATTTCATCTTTCACAGTAACTTCGGTATTTAGTTATCTGATATGTAAATTATTTGGTCACATGGTTTGGTGGTATTTACATTAAAGCACATATGTTTGTCTATTTTTTGTTTGCAGAGGAAGTAAGTTACATCAATCGAACTCCCAAAGCTTAGAAAAATTAAATTATCATAGACACCGAATGGGTAACTTATTTAATTGCGGATGAAAAATTATAAAATTTGCTGTCAGAATTCGTAATACAAATATATTTGGCGAGAAAAATTTGAAAAAAAAATGTGAAATAAAGTTTTACGAATTTTTTTTCTGGAGATTTATAGAACTCAAATGGACAATAACCGATACTGTGTAATCATTTATTTGCGTTTGGATACAATTTTGTGGATTCAACCTCTAAAACTATTTCGACAAATTTTTGTGGAATTCATGACAAAGGAGTAGGTGCGGTAAGGGCCTTATTTGGCCTCAAAAAATCACTTTGCTTAAATTAACATTATTTTTTGTTGAAATGTTCTATGGATATAGGTTAACAGTTAAAAGCAAGATTACTCAAGTATTGATGTACGATTACAGAGTTTTTCAGTGTAGAAAATGGGACAAATTGCACATTTTCTAAAAAAATGGCAAATTTGACTCATTCTGACTACTTTTTCTTCAGAGGAAACGTAGAGCACAGGCAAGAACCACAAAAATATTCATATGGGAGGTCCAATGCATCTGTAGTAACAATTTGGTAAAATATCTTATTGGTTCTTGAATGTGCTCTATATTTCCGATTAGAAAAACCATTCCAAAATATGCCAAATTCCTTGTATTTCTATGAAAACGTTCAAAAGTAGCTTCAACATGACGTCAGAACTGTACCTATTTTGACGTCATGGGTTCTAAATTTTGTATTTTTTTCTTAAGTGGTATCTGAACTTTCAAACCAACATTTAAGAAAATATCCAGGTGCAACTTAAAAAATCACCGAAATTTAGGGCCAAATCAGGCCCTTATCGCACCTTGTCCTTACTTGTTTAGTCATTTGTATTACTGTTTTTAAATTGATGGGGATTTAATTTTGTGGATAACTCATACCAACGAAATAAACGAAATTTAATCCCAAACGATTATGTCAGCTTTTACTGTTTATCCGTTTTGGAGGATTCGTGTGCGTTTTATCAAGAAATATATGCTTTAATTTTTAACCGGGATTTCAATCGGAAAAATCTGGTTATTAAAATGGTGAAAATGGCGGGCGGGCGGCTGCCAAATGGGTACATCATTTGTCCGGAGCAAATCTCCTATAGTATTTGAGACGGGAAGTTTCTATTTTTCAGATCAATTGTACATATATCAAAGGTGTGCATGGTATTTTGATTTTTTATGATTTATGTCAAAAATATCAGTCGTTAAACTTAGTCATTTTTACGTCTAATTTTTAACAATAGGGTACCCCCTTTGTCCGGAGCAGATTTCCTACAGTATTTCAGACAGGAAGTTTTTATTTTGCAGATTAATTGTACATATATCAAAGCTGGGCATGGTACTTTGATTTTGATTTTTGATGATTTTTGTCAAAAATATCAGTCTTTGAACTTAGTCATTTTTACGTCAAATTTTTAACTATAAGGTACCCCCTTTGTCGGGAGCAAATCTCCTACAGTATTTGAGACAGAAAGTTTTTATTTTGCAGATCAATTGTACATATATTAAAGGTGTGCATGGTACTTGACTTTTGATAATTAATGTTAAAAATATCAGTTGTTGAACTTAGTCATTTTTACGTCAAATTTTATCAATAGGGTACCCCCTTTATCCGGAGCAAATCTCCTACAGTATTTAAGACAGGAGGCTTTGATTTTTGATAATTTATGTCAAAATATCAGATGTTGAACTTAGTCATTTTCACTTCAAATTTTTAACAATATGGTACCCCCTTGTCCGGAGCAAATCTCCTACAGTATATGAGACAGAAAGTTTTATTTTGCAGATCAGTTTTACATATATCAAAGGTGTGCATGGTACTTGGATTTGGATTTTTGATAATTTATGTAAAAAAATATCAGTTGTTGAACTTAGTCATTTTTAGGTCAAATATTTACGAATAGGGTGTCCCATTTGTTCAGAACAAATCTCCTTCAGTTTAATAGACAGGAAGTTTTTATAATGTAGATCATTTGTACCTGTGTCAGAGGTGTTTACAGTACTTTTATTTTCCTTTTTGCTTAAAATCCAAGTTGCTGAACTTTCAAATAGGCAACTATTGTGGAAGGTTTAACATTGAAAATTAAGGAAACTTATAAGTCCATTTGAAATATTCAGGGTCAACAAATGTGTAAGATATACTGCCCATGTAAAAGAAAACCCGGTTTGTTGTCACATTGACAGCTTTCCTCTTGTTTTTCTATAAATCGTACAAGATCGACAATGTTTGTAATTTATCTTCCTTTATATACTTACATTTGTATCCCGACATTTATCGAATGTCCAATTTAAAACATACTATTCACACACAGGGTATTCTGTGGAAAACAATGTTGGTATAAAGGTGCCGTTTTTATTCCTAACTTTGTCACATCGTCGGCATTTTAATATCTTAAAATGATGGGCCTGAAAAGTTACTGTGATAAAGTCTACTCCACGAGCGGCGTCAATCAGATGTGTATTCTAAAAAATTCTAAAGATCTTCTTGAACAGCTATCCTCTAGCAGTCTTACCCATTGCCTTAGCATACAAAATTTTGATTTTTCTTCGCTTTAAACTACCCTGCCACAGAATAAATTGATAACAATAATTTCTGATTTGATACATCACTGTTTCTGCACTAAAAACGGAGAACGCAGATACACTTACTTAGTAGTAGGGAAAGACAAAACATATTTTGTAAAGAACCACGCTGAGTCAAACAAGAAGTACACGAAGAATGACGTAATCAAGATGTTGGAATTTTTAATAGATAATATTTTTGTCGAATTTGGAGGTCGCGTTTTTAACAGACAATCGGGATTCCCATGGGAACTAACTGGGCACCGCTTTTAGCTGATCTCTTACTTTTCTCGAATGAAGCCAAGTTTTTACTAGGGCTAACACAGAAAAAACAAAAACATTTAGCCCAGTCCTTTAATTTCAGCTTCCGCTACATAGACGATGTACTTTCTCTTATTAATCCAAAATTCAAGGAATATTAACACCAAATCTATCCAAATTAGCTTGAAATTAAAGAGACTACTGACACACCTACTTCAGCTTCGTACTTAGATCTGTTTATATACATTGATGAAGATGGATGTTTGAAATCTAAGCAATATGACAAACGTGATGATTTTAACTTCCCAATTGTGAATTTTCCCTTTCTGAGCAGCAATATACCTACCTCTCCAGCCTATGGAGTGTTCATTTCACAGTTGATTCGTTACTGTCGCGCATGTAGTTTATACATTGATTTTTTGAATAGAGCAAAAACACTGTCTCAAAAGTTGCTTAGTCAGGGATTTTTTCAGCCTTTGTCGCTTTCATCCCTTCAGAAATTTTATGGTCGTAACCATGATATCATTGACAGATATGACGTGTCTGTGTCCCAAATGAAAACGGACATTCTCAGCTAGATTTCACGTCTTCACGGATTTGACATAACCGGTTTTGACTCTATCCTGGATTGACTCACTGATAGTGTGACGGGTGCCGCTAGCGGAGCAGCACATGCTCACCCTTCCGGAGCACCTGATGTCACTCCCGCTTTTCATGGGAGTTCACACTATGAGTGCCTAAGTTTTTAATGTCGTCTTTTTATTTCCTTGCAGTGTAGCTGTATCACGTCCTTGTTTTGTTTTGTTTTTCTCTGTTGCCGTTTTTGCCATGTCTTTGGATTTCTATTTTTGTAGTCTTCGCTACCCTTGTTCCTTTGGTATTCTACTGCCGTTGCTTTTTAAAGAGACTTACCGACCGTTCCTGCTCTCATCTTAATTTCGATACTATTCTTTATCAATGTATTACTTTTAAATTAGGACACCATGTTGCGTATTTTCACAACTAGCAACATGTCATTATTAAAAGTTATAGAATTTAGCTTCGAAGAAAATATCACTATAATAATTTTATGGGGCGATTATACTGCAGTTAAGTCGTGGACCCTAAAGATTCAACATTTATCATTAGGCCATCCTAAATTAATTCTATATTTAACGTCAACATAAGATCTCGAAAGCTAAGAAGGCGGGAGGGAGAAATAAAACAAAGAAAATTTCTAACAAAACATTTGCAATTATCTTTTACAAATTTTAATGCATAAATATGCTCTAGCACAGATTTTACATTTTCATTGTAAATACTTGGCTGACATTAAACATTTCATTCTACTTTCTCTTGCAAGTCTTTGATCAGTTTCATACCAGACTGTTCAATTAGTGACAGATCGCGACCTCATCCAAAAATTAATGGACATTGCGAATTTGTTTGTTTGTTTGTTTTTTTTCAAGAATTTTCAAAAATCTTCGAGGGCAGGTGACGTTAAACATTGATTCAATTGAGGACAGCCTTACTGTACCATAAAATCATTGATTGTTGAGTGTCTTCTACGACAATTGATGAGATGTATACGCCTGGGCACTTTCCGAAAATATATCTGATACTGTGCTAAAAAGATGTTTGTTTTGTGCAACTTCAATTGTCAAATTTGCAAGACTATTTAGAATATTTGTTCTGAATCTACGTAAAACTTAATTTCTGTCAGTATTACAAATTCATGTTACTTAAAGATGAATCCTCCAATGCACTATCAAAATTCAACATTTGGCTTTCTTGTTTTGTAAGGTTTAAACTATTTTTCTGGCCATCTGTGTGTATATTGCCGCGTCTCCCGGTTTTGCTTGCGAAGTGTTCTCGATTGGTGCCCTGTGGTCATTTATACGTTGTGTTGTCAATTGGTTCTTTTGTCGGGTAACGGATGATAGAGTGTTATAAGAGTACTTTGCCCGATATGTTATGCTTCTTGATTACAAAATGGATACATGGATGTGGCATTCTTCAACATTTAGTCAAACCGGTGCTAGGGGCTGTCTTGAACTTACTTTGAAGTAGGAGTGTTTGCTCTTTGTTGAGAACCTCACGGTGACTTCAAGTGGATGTGTTGTTCCATTTGCTTAGTCTTACGATGTATTTATAAGAATTTTGTCCCATATACATTTACTTCATATCCCTTTATTTGTCGAAAAGTAATTCAGTATTTTAAATTTCATTTTAAGTTTATCTCATTTGCAAAACTCATTTAGTTTTAGTCCAATGGAATGTTTGTTTGTGTTAATACATATTTTTCATTTAAGTTGCATATAAGTATAAACAAAACTAAGAAACACTTCAAAGACAATTTGGATATTGTTTGGGTAAATTTTTGCATTTGCATTGAGGGGTCGTTGATCTTCTCCTACCGAGGATTGTTTCGTGCTTTCGTAGTAATTTAGTTTGAATAAGAGTATAAGTTGTCTCAAATCTCGTCTTACTTTATATAAGTAATCCTCTTAACGACATAAAAGTATAAAAATGCATATTTTTTCTGTAGTTAAACAAACTTTACAGAAGTGATCCTAATTAATGACTTAAGTTGCGACACATCAATACTGTAATCAAACAAACCGCCATTTAACATTCCGGCAATTTGGCATTACGTTTCCTACAAAGATTGAAACGTTCCTAGAAAATAATTTACCTTTCTGAAAAAAAAAAATGTTATATTACTTTTTCCAGACAGGAATTTCCTTTCCGCATGAGAAATACCTTACCTTGTAAAAATGTTTATTTCCACAATCTAATTTTTCATTTTGATCCAGTTTACGAATAGGAAAAGAAAATAAAAAAAAATGAAACCCATAACATGATTCAGTATATTTTGAATGCTTATCCCTTCTTATAACGCCAAAACGTTATAAAACCTTTTGGTCTTCGTATCAAACGATACCTGGCATCTGCTCATATAAATTTGGATGAAATAGCCCCAATAGAAACTCCCCCCCCCCCTTTCCAAAGAAAACAAAATGGCTAAATCCCAAACCAACACTTAATTTTGAACTACGCAAATATAAAAAGTACGATATCAATCCTCTATTTATCCAGCAGGAATTTACAAGAATTAAATTTTAACATCCTGAATACTCGCAAATTTACACAGATGGCTCCAAAGATGGAGACAGAGTGGCTTCTGTTGCCTTTTTGGAGATCGTACTGACTCTCCGTCTACCATCCTCTAGTTCCATATTTACTGTTGAAGCTAACACTATTTATTTAGCATTCAATGTTGTAGTTTTATCGCTAACAAGTAATTTTATGATATGTTCTGATTCACTTTCATGCCAATTTGCAATTGAAAGTCGAAAAACAATACACCCAATTATTTTGAAAATAGCTGAATTCCAAGTTACTTGTTGCATTAGGCAAAGAAGTCATTTATATTTGGATCCCTAGTCATGTGGGGCTCCATGGAAACACAATTGCTGACCAGGAAGACATATATGCACTAGATGATGACATGGCGGATTGTCCAGTACCCTACAATGACATGAAGCATTTAATAGGAAAATACATTATGAATTCTTTTAAATGAAACACGAGAATAGATTCATCAAGCTGTTTCAATTTTTTTTGAAGTTGGAAACATTGTTGTTTTCCTGTCTGTCCGTCACTTTTTTCAATGCAAACTGCTGCATTTTTGAAATAAGAGTTTTAATTTGTTTTAACACTGTTGCATATTATACTTTAGATACGCAATAAGCTTTCAGATTTTTTTTATATTTGTCTTCTTGCAAAGATCCAAAGAGTTCGATATTATCATATTCAGAATGGGAAGCGACCTCCTACATTATTTATTATGTCTTCCCTTTACCGAATAGAGACGCATTGAATTGTTCCTAGTTCTTCTTATTCTCCTTCTTCCAATACAACCTTATCCGCGGCATACCCTTTTTTGTCTTAATGTCCATTGTGCTTGCTTTTGCTGTGTATATTAATTGTGTTGTGAAGGGGTGTGGCGTAAAAGAACAAGGTAAGATTTTTAAGTTTTTAATAAATTTGTGTCCTGGGCTGCTAATTTCAGATCTTAAGGCCCATTGTGTTCCTATTTTTTTGCCTTTTCATTAAATCATGGCGGATTGTAATGTTCAGAATTAGGTCACTGTGAGCTTGTATTTTTTCTTTCGAATAAATGCTATGATGTGAATGCACTTTTATTCCTTTTTTCGTAATATGCACCCCTCAGTCATATTTATTTTAATTGATCATAATTTCATGATATTTATGGGTACCTCCAAAGGAAAACGGTTACGATCTCAACCCTAAACCATATTCCCGGCACCTTAATCGGTTTTCAGGGGTTCCGGCTACAAAGCTACAGGGCGCGTCCCAAGTTGGAAAGGGGAAGGCCTGTCTATGCAGGGTAGTCAGGTCATAATACAGAAAGCCTGACCGCGAACCATTGAAGCCAGACTGTGTGGAGAAACGCCACACTCACTGCAGTATAAAGACCCCTTCTATATTATCTAAAGAAAGCAGAGTCACTGGAACTCGTATAGAAGGCTTAATTTCCTACCTCTACCCATTTCTCCGCTTTTTCAGTTGTTCCTTCCGCCTTTGTTTCTATCTTCTCTTACTTATTTTTAATGAATTGATAAACTTGTGCTCGTCCTGATAAAGCTGAAATATTACTTACTGGACGTTAAACTCTAACTTACAATCAACCAATCAATCAACGCAAACCATTTATTTTCTTATTACTCATAATTAGATAAATTTGATGTTGCATACCAGAGCAATTTGGCTTGTCCCCTTCTCTCAAAATAACACACACCTCCAACATATTTGATTATCAAAGAATTTGAGATCTCAAAACCTATACCGAATACATAATTTTACGTAATCCCTACAAACAGAGATTCATTGCAGGATCTGCCAGATGCACCACTAACCCATTATCCAAACTCCTTACCTCTTTACTGACTGCAGTTAGAGATGGTCTAAAAAGCTATTGCGAAAAAGCCTATTCCACGAGCGGCGTGAATCAGATGTGGATTCTTAAAAATTCTAAAGATCTCCTTAAACAGCTCTCCTAAACAGTCTCGCATACTGCAATAGCATTCAAACTTTTGATTTTTCTACCCTTTATACAACTCTCCGACATAATAAACTTAGAACAGTAATTTCCGCTCTGATACATCAATGTTTCTGTACCAAAAAACTGAGAACGCAGGTATTCCTATCTGGTAATAGGAAAAGATAAAACATATTTTGTAAAGAACCACACTGAGTCAAACAAGAAATATAGTGAAAATGACATGATTAAGATGCTTGAATTTTTGATCGACAACATTTTTGTTGAATGTGGAGGCCGTGTTTTTCAAAAGACAATAGGGATTCCTATGGGAACAAATTGTGCGCCACTTTTAGCTGACCTTTTCCTTTTTTCGTATGAAGCAAAGTTTTTACAAGGGCTGATACAACAGAAACAAAAACAACTAGCCCAGACTTTTAATTTCAGCTTCAGATATATAGACGATGTACTTTCTCTTAATAACCCAAGATTTAAAGAATATTTACATCGTATCTACCCCAATGAACTTGAAATTAAAGAGACAACCGATACACCCGATTCTGCTTCATACCTTGACCTTTGTTATACATTGACGAACATGGACGTCTGAAATCTAGATTATATGACAAACGTAATGATTTTGACTTTCCAATTGTGAACTTTCCCTTTCTTTGGAGCAATATACCTGCATCCCCTGCATATGGAGTATATATTTCACAATTAATTCGTTACTGTAGAGCGTGCACTACATAGATAGATATGAAATGTCAGTGTCACAAATAAAAACTGACATTTTCAGCTAGATTCGCGTCTTCTCGAAATTGACATTACCGGTTTTGACTTTACCCTGGATTGACCCACTGACAGTGCGACGGGTGTTGTGCACAGAGCAGGACATGCTTATCCTTCCGGAGCACCTGATGTCACTCTTGTTTATTGAGAGTTCACACTGTTAGTGCTTTAGTTTTTTGTGTTGTTTATGTAATGTTCGTGTGTTTTGTGGGCATGTGGTGTCTTTGGTCTTCCGTCTTTTGGTGTTCTTGCTTTTGCCTTGTCTCTGGACTTTGATTTGTGTAATCTTGTGCTTTGTTCCTTCGGTATTCTACTGCCGTTGTTTTGCTGATAATAAGATGAATTGTTTGATGCATACCAAAGGCCCAAAGAGGTGTCCCCATCTCGGCCAGTTCAAGAATTATGGTAGATCTTAAAAAAAAAGTCAGGGTGCCCACTTCTGGCAATATACACTCTTTTTGTTTATGATAAGATGATTCTGTGATATATTAGTATTCCATTCAAGAAGCCAGAAGGGGTGTCTCAATGACCAGCCTATTTAATATCCACGAATTATCTTGGAAACAGTAAAGCCCCAGCCTCTAAACCAGATATATGATTATTGCTTAGATTGATACATATCAGATGTCCCAAAGGAGTATTCCTGTCCATGCTCAACCCTAACCATATTAAGAATTATTATAGTAAATCTTGAAATATAGTCGAGATCTCCACCGTAAACCATAAATACTCTCAATTCAGGCTTCCCTGTAGCCTCAACGTAACTTCAAGACTACCCTTAATTAACACAGGTTTAAGTGGGATGCTTTGATTTATGTCGAACAACACTACAGTTAAGATCCCAACCTCTAAACCAGATATATAATTATTGCTTAAGTTAGTACATTTCAGAATACCCAAAGGGGTGTTCCTGTCCATGTTCAACCCCAACCAAGATAAGAATTTTACCATATCCTTAAAAACAGAGAGATACCTACCCAAAACAATCTCAATTCAGGCTTCCCTGATGCCTTTTAGTAACATCAAGACGGCTTTTAACACAGATTTAAGCGGGATGCATTGCTAGATGTCGAAAATGCTACATCAATGCTCATTTCTCATAAACATGAGATCGTCAATCGACATTAAGGGCATATCCAATAGTTTCAGTGGAGATAATAGAAAGCACAGAAGAAGGCAGTGTTTCCCGGGAATATGATGCTGATAACTATAACGTCACAAAGTAATTCCCATTCGTTTTTAGGTAAGATAATTTGTGCCTTCCAATTTGGCGGACTTTCTGCGGGTTGCCGACGGTAGATTTGCTAAAAGTTGCGTATTTTATAATTTACTCTTTAAACTAACTCGGTGACCTATATTGCTTTTGCCATTTTTGAGTAGCTTACTATTAGAATACGCAATATCAGAATTTCATAAAATCGATAAAATGAGAAGTCTTTAAAATATTGTAAATTTGACTCTGTATACGTGCTACATACTCTATAATTTAGTAAAAATATAACATGATTTCCTAAATCAAATCAATGGTTCTGTAAATCCTTAAAACCTTAACTTTGTTTTTCTGTTGCTCTGGGAAGAAGTAAATTAGAAATAATTTCTCAATTAACTGAAAAACTATAATTTAATTTAGCTTCAAAAAACGGAGAAAATGATCAATGTTAAAGGTTGATTTCAATGGAAACAAGATCGGCGACCCAATATTTTCTTGTCATTTTTGGAATCCTCTGCACTTGTTTAACAACATATCTAAAAATTATGAAAATGACAATATAGCAAGAAACTGTTGGATATGCCCTTAAATACACCGGAAAAGTGTTCTTAAAATCACTGTCATCCGATGCCCGTCAAAATGACTTAACAGAAGACAATCACAACATATAAACGACCAAGGATACTCCCCTAGACATTAGCAAGAAAAGTTTGAAAATAAAGGAGTGACATGGGTACACAATAAACAGTTGGTCAATATAACATTTGGACATTAAAACTAGAGGCTCCAAGGAACATGTTTCGCTCACCTAGCTTTCATTTGCGACAATCAAACTAACATAGAACTTGTTTTAAAAAAGTCCAAAATATTATAATCGTGGTTGGTACGAGAAAAGGGCAGGTCCTTCATGCTAGACTCGGGCTAAACTGCAGTAATTTAAACGATGACCTCTTTTCTAGACGTTTGACAGACACTAAACTATGTAGCTGTGGACAGACGGAAAATGCAAAACATTACCATCTAAATTGTAAGAAAAATGATCAAGTCCGGGGAGAACGATTGCAACTTTAGGCAGAGAAACCCGCTCCTTACTAACAAAAACGAAGGCATATTTATCACCGTACATGTACAAACCTTAATTATTGATAGTGGTAGATTTGGTCATTAGTTGACGGAATTATAAAACTAACTAATATCATCTAGTTTGCATAATCAAGTTGACCGTACCTACCACTTTCACGGGCGAATAACTTCATCAGCATTTAGTATTCAATATTCTTATGTGTCTTTTAATTGAGCAATGTCCGATTTAATTTAGTCATTTTATTACTTGGGAAACAGATTAATATTAGTTAGTCCAGTTTCTGGATCCCTGAATCATGTTGTAGCGTTATCTTTGTAATTGTATTGCATGCATGTTATTAGTAAATAAATATGTTTAAATCAACATAAATATGCATGAAATAAAAGGCAAAAAAAATGATATTGTATTTTCCAAATGAAATAGTCCCTGTGATTTACAGTCCATCAGCAGAGGCATCGAAACAAAAACTACGATAAAAGTAGGTTCTGCATATGACAATTTCGACAACTCATATATATTCAGTGCAGATAAAATCTAAACATGGGATTATAGAACAAAAGGAGTCCATAACCAATCCAATATATCTTAACACACACTCCTCATGTTTTTTCTATCACAGTATTTTATTAATAAGTATACTAAATTATATTGTTCACTTATGTCCTGACATTAGTTTCCTTTTTCTTTCTTTCAAAAATCCAGTATATTTCTCCACACCCCTCATGCTTTTCTATAATAAAATTGCATTAGTAAACTGGATGTATTGTTAACTTATGTCTTGACATAATTTTCTATTTCTGTACGGTGTTTCGGTTTAGGTATACATGTAGTTACCAAGGCAACCATCCTCGTCAGATATCCCTAGCCTATATATCTTTTTAGTATGGTTTTCCATTTTTAGGGATATGACACCTTTAACTTTGTCTTTTAAGTTGTGACCAATATTTGCATTTTACGTGCATAATTAATTCTACATTCTGATTTAAGCTCTTGTATGAGAGGTGAATAACTAATGCAATTCAATATTGTTCGATTTCAACTCTTGTATGAGAGATGAAATATTATTTCATTTTATTTTATTTCAACTCCTGTGTGAGAGATGAAATATTAATTCAAGTTTTTCATATTCAACTCCTGTATGAGAGATGAATTATTGATTGTATATTTTTCTATTTCAACTCTTGTATGAGAGATGAAATTTTTCGCTGTCTAAGTATTATAATCTCCATTGTTATGTGTACTTGATAGTCTGTGGCGGGAGTCTACTACATTCCTAAAATTTTCCATTGAAAATACAATTTGATTGGATTATATCAAGATTTACATCATTCTATATCCTACGTCACATAATCTATGTAGTAGCATGTGTGCACTGTCAAAACTATAATTATCTATTTTAAAGATAGTACACAGGTCATTCCTGTTTCTGTAATTCGTCTGCATTAAGTAATATGATTTCAAATTTATTTATTTTTCTTAATTACGCATATTTCATTTTAATGCCAATTTGCTCACAACTATTTTTTGACAGAATTAAAGGTGGTCATTATATCCCCATGGAAAACCAGATTACATATTTTTATTTCATTGTTATCTTGGAATGAAATGACTTATGACAAGAGTTTCCTGTATGATGCTTATTTCATTCGTTGAGGTTAATTGCATGATAATTTCTTCTATTTGACATATCTTTATGTATATATTAGCCTGTCTAACTGCTGTTTGAGTATCATTTTATAAAATTAATTTTGATGCCATAGAAATATTTGTATACCTTTCTTTAACATTTATTTATCTGTAGTAAGTCTCTTTGAGCATCATTTTATAAAATTTGTTGTGATGCTGTAAAAAATATTTGTATACTTTCCTTCAACATGGAAGTATGTATTAAGCGTATATGGAGATTACGCATGTCACCAGACAAGGTAATTCGAAGGTTTGGAACAACCAGGTGAGGCGAGGCCTCAATCATAACATTATAGAACAAAAGGAGTCCATAACCAATCCAATATATCTTAACACACACTCCTCATGTTTTTTCTATCACAGTATTTTATTAATAAGTATACTAAATTATATTGTTCACTTATGTCCTGACATTAGTTTCCTTTTTCTTTCTTTCAAAAATCCAGTATATTTCTCCACACCCCTCATGCTTTTCTATAATAAAATTGCATTAGTAAACTGGATGTATTGTTAACTTATGTCTTGACATAATTTTCTATTTCTGTACGGTGTTTCGGTTTAGGTATACATGTAGTTAGACCATAAACTCAGCGATGTTTAAAACTAACAGAGAACAAAAAACGAATATGATCTAACTGGAAAGCCAACATGAGCGTTCTTATAATACTAGTATGAGAAAATCATTTCTCATTATAGACTTAAAATTTGTATTTTTTCATACTTAATCAGTATAAAGTTTTCAGACAATCGTATTAGGCCAAGGATAGCCTTATTATGATAAGACACAATGGTGCATTACATGATACCCCGCCACGTTTCACAAAATTTCAAAGTTAAAGGAGGCATAACTCGAGATCCCTGTGTACATCTGAAGCCAAAATTTAATTTGGCCTGTGTTTTATGGTAAACGAGATACATACCAAATTAGAAGACAGTATGTTATTTCATTCACAAGTTATCAGTCGTTAACACTAAAATTTGCAAAATTTCGAATGAATGACGGAGATAAAAGGCATGAGAACCGAACAAAAAGTACATTTTGTGCGGTATATGTCCGTTCCAGGTTTTGAACATGTCAAAAACTTTTCACCGTACAAAAAAGACATGACCGTAGCTGTGTAAAACTATATCGATGTAAAAAAATATATATATAAATTTGTTTCTTTTGAACGCTCAACAACTTACTTTACACAGGCTATCATTACGACTTGCTGTACCAATTCAAGTAGTCCAGTTTAGTTAATTTTCACAAAATGCTACCGAAAAGCAAGGCATGGGAATGACCTACGAAAATAACTGCACGTCCAAGATAACTTTCTTCACTACTGAACAAGGCGAAAATGCCATTCAATTTTACTCAAGACCAAGATCTCTAGTTCGTGTTGTACACTCTCTGGTGTGGGGGATGCTGCTTAACACATCTAATGTATTGATGAAAGAATGGTCAACTTTGTCATCTTAACGTTTTTTGCATATATCAAAATAGAAACAAGCATACAGTGAGTGCACTTTTCCTCAAATTACTGAATTTTAAAAAAAGCAACTTAAAAGGGTTGTATATTGCATTTTTATTTGATTACCAGAAAAAAAAAACTGAACAGAAATAGGTCTTATTCGGTGAACGTCCGGTAGGTTTCGGCTGCAAGTTCGGGACTCGAACGCCTTATCCGTTATCTCTTCGATAAATGTCTGATTTATCAATTTGGTCAACTGTAAATGAATAGATGCAAAACAAACAGTCAAGTAACGAATGGTAATCGGAGTTACAACGCACGAGAACCGAACAATCTGTTAATCTATCGTAAGTTCACCAGATATTTGTGTGGTATAATGAACGCTGCAAGTTATGTTCAAAATATTTCACCGTACAAAAGGAACATGACCGAATGTGTACCGTATTTATTGAATAAAGAACGAACCACAAACGTGTATGGACGGATATAATTTTTATATACGTTCGGAATCCGTTCGTCTTATACGGTGTAGCGTAAGAGGGTCTAAAAGAGGGCACATACAATGACATTGCTTTGCATGCTGTATGTTGCTTGTATATTTGTATGTTGGTAGGTTGACATTTCACATTAGCCAATCTTGTTAACCTATTACAACACAATTACATTTAATGTAAAATGCAACAAACATTATTTAAGTGTTTTAAAGTACCTTTATTTTAACATAGATGAGTGCTAACAGGTGAACAGCATAACGAATTTTTTTGTTTTATGCAACTTCGGCATAATTTGTATTTCGAAATTTGTGAACCTACATAAATTCAAAACCAAAACTGTTAACACAATACTTATATTGCTTACATAACATGAAACCATGTTATTTAGTTATATATATATATATATATATATATATATATATATATATATATATATATATATAGAAATATAAATTTGACTCGTTACATTTTGGTCATTATGAAGATTGTGAATAGAAACCTTAAGTTGAGCCTGCGCACTCCGTTAGAAATCTAAGGCATCATTTTTATCAACATCTTTAAATGATATCCACTTTTCAATCCCAAACCTGAATATAGTATCATAAATTTCAACTGTTTTCATCTCAAAACTGCCGTGATTCGCGAATTACATAAAATGCAAAAAAGGACAATTATTTTCGTAATCTCAGAAATCGTATTGTGTTCTCGTGTGATGAACTTTTTTGTATGAATATTTTTACGTATCTCCAATGATATTTGACCTGAAAAACCGATAATCGGACAAAAGAAAACAAAAACAAAAAAACAACAACAAAAAAAACCCCAAAAAAACAAGATCACCATAGGGCAAAAACACACATAAAAATTTATCCAATCATTTCGGACCCATGTTCATGTTACGAAATATAAAATGTAGTTCTTCAATAACAAGAGACATATTTTCTTCATGCATATTATCGGCAATTTATGACTAGTTATGAGTTTATCTAATAACGATAACAATATCAGGTCTTAGGTAACCAATAACTTTTGACCCTGGCATGTTTATATACACCACAAATCACCAAAGATCGATGGTAAAGACCGATTTATCGCTTAACTAAAAGATATGACAAAATTTGCGTTATTAATATGCAAACATGTCCGACTTTACGTTTTAACAGCTATATTCCGTTACATTGTTTTCGGGTAATGATAAGAAAACTCTGTTACGGAAAATGATTTAAGGGACTTCCCTTATTTTTTTACTGTTTGGAGTAATTGAAACTATTGTTCCAAAAGATAAATAGGACATGTCCAGCAAATTTTCCGAAATTGAAAAAGAAAAGAAAAAAATACTTGAATAAATACGGAAATCCTCTAAAATTGCAATTTTTCAAAATAACCAGCCCCCTCCCCCCCCAAAAAAAGAAAAAAAAGAACATTTTGCGTCTTTTCAATATTCACCATGTTCAATACAACATGTGGGGACGATGATAAGTAGCGTACAGGGACGGTGATTTTGAAGCGGACAGAGTCATGTAGGTTGGCTTTTTTGGGTAGATTCTGATAGATTTTGTAAAAATTGGTCATTGGTGTAGATTTAACGGAACATTAGGATTATAAACAAATTGATGTAGCATAGTTTCCATGCTCAATATGCCCTAGAAGTATGCAAACACTTAACGAATGTACAAGAGGGTAGCGAATCTAGACAAAGGCTCCAATTTTTTGCTTGCTTTTATGCATTCTATGTCTATTAAACATATAATTTTAACTCCAGCAAATGTGATAGTATAAGAGAGGTTTCATGTATCATCAGAATATCTCAAAAGCATGATGGAAGGTTGTTTTCAATGAAAATGTAATGTTACGTATGGGGACGAAGATCCCAGCATCGCATGGGGACTGAGATTTATTTTTGTATTTTAACTTCCTGTAGAAATGAGACCTTAGGTGATGGATTATGTGATTTGGATTGATTCAAAGTGTCGAAGTAATTTTAGAGTAGAAGATCTTTAAAAAAAAATAACAAAATATATTGAAGATACTGTAAATTTATTAAAGAAAATTAAATTGTTGAACAAAATCTAAAGGTCTTATATCTAAAATAATAGAATACAAAAGAGTCAATCTCCGTCCATATACGATGCTGTGATCTTCGTCCCCATACGCAACACTACATTTTCGTTGAAATCAAATTTTCACCATGTTTTTGAGATATTCTTATGATACAGGAAACCTCTCTCGTTCTATCACATTTGCTGGAGTAAAAATGATAGGTTTAATAGAAATAGAATGCATAAAAAAAGCGAAAAAGTATATGCCGTTTTCTAGATTCGCTACCCTTTTGTACATTCCTTAAGTGTTTGCATACTTCAAGGGCGTATTGAGCATGGAAACTAGGCTACATCAATTCGTAAATAATCCTAAAGTTCCGTTAAAACTACATCAAGACCAATTATTGCAAAATCTGTCAGAATCTACCCAAAAAAGCCAACCTACATGACTGTCCGCTTCAAAATCACAGTCCCCGTACGCTACCAATCACCGCCCTCATATGTTGTATTGACTACAGTGATATTTGACAATAAATTTTAATTTCGGTATAAATTATACGGAAAAAAACGAAAGTTGTTTATCTGAACCTTTTTTTCAATTTCGAAAATATAAAAAAAGATAAACTTCAAATCTTAATTCGGTGTAAAGACCAATAAATTTAGCTGTCATCTGAAACCAAATAAAACATTCTATGCCCTTTTTACAGAAAATTATGGCGCTTAGAAAATCCGAGAATTTAAGACTGCTAAATGTGGCCCTATTTATCTACGAGTGTAGGTTATGCTCATGCTCATTAGAAGACACAGACGAAATAAAAAAAAATGTCGGGCTAGGAAGTACAGGGAAGAAAGGAAAGTGATTCAAGCCCATGACCTATTTGCTTTAAATGTTTGCATATTACATGTACATTGATGTCAAATTACAGTGTATGATACATAATTCTGAAATGCAGAATGAGTTTATGTTGCTCTTGATGGTAGATTTCTAAATTAATTACTTTTTGTACCTCTGTAAGATTTGAGCTTATTTTCTATTGAACCAAGCCAATAAAAACCTAATTTTCAGTTTAGGTTAATGTTTCATCAACATTAATCATAAATAGTTTATTTTTAATCCCCTAAACGTATGCAGTAGCAGATCATAGCACTATCTGGAGTGAACTTTTACTGAAAGAATTGCCATCTCCGTGAAGATAAACTATTTTCCAAATGTTATTAATTACGACAATTTTCGTTCCTTAAATGACAACTGTTCTAGAAATGTAATGTCTATCGACCGGTTAATATTGCCTCACAATCATATGCACGATATATAAAATTAATGTTACATATTAAATACTTGAAATTCACATAAAAAACGAACATAGAATAGAATGAAAATTCGTAGATTTTACAATATAAAAATGGTTTTCGTTTGATAGTCACCCTGGAACATCGTATAGATGACACCCTGTAACATCATATAGATTATTCACCCTGGAGCATGGTGTAGATCATTCATCCAGGAAAGGATGATTCACACTGGAACATCGTATATACGATTCGCCCTTGAACATTGTATAGATGGTTCACCCTGGAACATTGTTAAGATGATTTACATGTACCTTAGATATTGTAAAGATGATTCTCCCTCGTAGATATATAACAATCAAAATTACAGTTCAAGAGAGAGACAAAAAATTGTCGAAATGACTATATTCCGACTTTGGTATTTTGTTATTAAGAACAACTTAAAACCATCGAATTCTCACTCCCCTGTCCTTGTTGTGAATGTTAAAACAAAAGATGTAACTGAAAATTTCTACGTCATCTATTCAAACTTATCATTTAAGACATACAGTTGGGTGCTCTCATAACCTCTCATCCAAGTTAACTTAGAAACAATTCTAACTTAGAGCAGACTTAGAACAATTCTAGAAATGGTCATTTTCTAAGTTAACTTAGAACAGATCTAAAAGCAGTCATAAAATAGAGCAGTACTAAAAGTGGTCATAAGACAGAGCAGTTCTAAAAGTGGTCATAAAAACGGTCATTTTCTAAGTTAACTTAGCACTGTTCTAAAAGCAGTCATATGGAAGACCATGACTGCTTTTAGAACGGGTTATGACCGTTTTTAGAACAGTTCTACTCTATGACTGCTTTTAGAACAGTTCTTGACAGTGACTGCTTTTAGAACACTTTTCTAGAGCAGCTTTAGAAATGTTCTAGAACAGTTCTAAGTTACTCTAGAGCAGTCATTAGAACAGTTCTAAGTTAACTTTGTGAGAGGTTATGACTGCACCCAATTGTAAGTAATCTTATAAATGATACATGGTAGCAACGATAATGCAACCACATGAGTAATATCAAAAGGAATGGAAATGGGGTAAATGTCAAGGAGACAACATCCCTTATCCAGGTTAAAGCTACCCAAAACAAAGCATCTTGGGGTCATCGAACGGTCTTGAACACTGTGAGGAACCTCACACTATATATCAAGCCCTAAATGGTCCATAAAAGGTAGAAAAGTGAATAAATCAAACCACATCCAATAACCCGAATGTCAAGAAACTAAAATTTCATAAGAAGATAAGGACAAGCCAATGACCAACATATTTCCGACTTGGGACAGTCGCAAAAATTGCGGTGAGGTTAAACTCGTTTTCTTGGATCCAAAACCTCCCCCTAAGTATGGTGAAAGGTTAAAAAATAAATACACGAAAAGACTCACAGAAAAAAATTAAACGAGAAAAAAATCCAACTTATCAAGACGAGTACCCTTACGAGTACCCTTACAATGAAGAACATGAAGACAATACACGGGTACTGTCCGGAAAATGCTAGCAGTTACTGACAGCTAGCTAAGGACATAATTTCCGTTGACTATGATATCAACTTACATATGAAACTTCAATTGAAATACTTCTAAATAGATTTCGTATAACAACATCATCAATTATGAAGAAGAACATGGTAATGTGCAATGCCAAATACTGCAAATATGAAATATTGCTTAAAGTTGTGGTGTAAAGCATTTAGGAGCTATTCAATATTTTTGCCTACAAAAACCAGAAGTAAAGATTTAGAATAGTGCTGTATTTATATCCTAAAGATATTTCTTAACTTATTAGTATAAATAGCATGCTAGTAGTTAATCAGCATTAAACACTTTGACTATCCTTAAAAACCAATCTAAGATTAAAAAAAAAAAAACATTAGTCAAATATAATGCCGCTTGGGTATATTTGTACTTTTATTGTGAAAGAAATTCAAGACTATAGTATATAGTGTTTCACTAGTAGAACTCCATTTTATTTTTATAAATACCATTGGAAAAAAGTTACGAAACAACTGTTTACCGCTAGCGGTAGTCTGATACTAGGTACACATATGAAAATCAGGATTGTTGTTAACATGCTTGGTTCAACAGGTCAAGTCATCATACATCTAACATTATGGCAAAACTATACAAATCTTCTGACAAAACTTTTAAGGCTGTATCATTTAGCCATTTAAGATAATAACTTGAAAAAAAACTTATGACGGACAAGGAAGTAATATCCCGACAGGTTTGAAATGCACCCTTGCAATATGGCATGACCTAGCGAATCTTCTGATAAAATTTCAAATTTGTTTCATTGACCATTGCAGTGACAAAAACTTCTGATGAACAGACGGATTGACTAATAGGTGTTAAAAGATATACCCCTCCTCCGGAGCAGGGATATTATAAAGCACAAATTCAAACTGGAAAGTTCAAGGAAGTTGGAATCATATACTTGAATAAAATATCCTCGCCATTCTATAAGGTGTACTATAAACACCAGACAATACTTTAGGAAAACGGGTTAGGAAAGGGTTGATCCTGATGTAACAATAGATTAGTATCAATCACATGTACAAAAATGTAGCTGTTTGCTCAACTTGCCGAAAAAATCATGAAAATACATAAATTGGCCTAAACATTCCGAAGAAAAGTGATTTCATATATGCTCTCATGACGGTATGCCTGTGGTTCTTAAAGGTTATATCAGGTGATGCTATATTCTATAATTGATTATAGGATTGACGGCATGATCATTTTTAACAAGCAAAATCAATATTATGCTCCAGTCACCTGAATCGGCTTAAAGGGGCTCTGGCTACAGAGCTGCCATGCGCGTCTCCACTTGACGGACAGGGGAAAGCCCTATCTATGCGGTGTAGTCATAATACGGAAAGCCTGACAGTGAACCATTTTAGCCAAACTGTGTGGAGATACGCTACGCTCCGTGCAGTATAAAGACCCCTTCTTTATTGTCTAAAGAGAGCAGTCCCTGGGACTCGTATAGAAGGCTAAATTTCCTGCCCCTACCAATTTATCCCCCTTTCCAGTGGCAATCAAAACTCGTCCCGGTTGTCCCCTCCACCATTGTTTCTTTCTTTTCTTACTTATTTCTCTTTTTAGCTCACCTGGCTATGCCAGGGTGAGCTATTGCCATCACTTGGGGTCGTTAGCTCACTTTCAAAAATCTTCTCTGAAACCAATGGGTCAAATTGAACCAAACTTTAACTGAATCATCACTAGGGTATCTAGTTTCAAATTTGTAATTGTGTATGTCTTAGGTTAAACAACAAGGCTTCCGTTACTAAAAATAGAACATAGGGGTAAATTACAGTTTTTGGCAAATAACTCAAAAAACCGTGACAGATATCAAAAACGAATTAAAAATGATCAGCATGAGAAGATCTACACATGCTGAAATTTTGAAGAAAATCTGATGACCCGTCTAAGAGTTATTGCCCTTTTCCGTAAAATTTTCAAAATTTTGATGTTTTTTATTTTTTCTAAAAAAAAAAACTATAACAGATAGAGGTTAAGTTTAAATTGCAAAAATGTTCAGCATGTTAAGATCTACCCACATGGATATTTTGAAGAAAATCCAAGTACCTATATATGAGTTGTGGCCCTTTATTGGTCAAATTTTTCGTGATTTTTTACTTTTTGTCCTATATTTTAAAAACGCTTTGAGATAGAGGTCAAGTTTAAATTGCAAAAATGTTCAGCATGTTAAGGACTATTTTTTTTTATTGAACACGTTCATGTTTTCCGACCGCTTCCAAGATGGCCGCCAGCGGGGAACTTAGTTTCCCATTTGACCAAATAGGAAAATTCATACAAAGAACTTCTGGAGAACCACTGAATGGATTTGAACCAAACTTGGCATGAATGATGCTTATGAGGTGCTGACCAAGTGTTATTACTTTGGTGCTGATCCATCATCCAACATTGCCGCCAGCGGGGATCTTAATTTTCACATTGGACTCTATGGGAAAATGCATACTAAGAACTTCTACTTTAGAACCACTAAATGGATTTGAACCAAACTTGGCGTGACTGATGTTTATGAGGTGCTGACCAAGTGTTATTACTTTGGTGCCAGTCTGTCATCTTACACGACCGACAGCATTGGACCCTTCTAAAGAACTGCTGAATGGATTTAAATCAAACATGACATGAATGATGCCTGTCAGGTGCTGACCAAGTGTCACTAGCTGTGAACTTAATTTAACAAAAAATCTTCTAGAGAACTGCTTAATAGATGCCAGCTTNGAACGTAGATTAACATAGGCCCCTTAAGTTTGGAAACTGCATTCAAAAATCTTCTCTGAAACTGCTTGAACAATTTTAATTAAATTTTATAAAAAGTTTCTGATTTTTATGTACATACACCGCCATAGATGGACCATCAATTGGGAATTATAGTGCTGCAGGACCCAGGTGAGCGATACAGGCTCTTCAGAGCCTCTAGTAATTGATTAACCTGTTCTGGTACCGATATAGCTGTAATATTGCTCACTGATCGTTAAACTTTAACTAATCAATCAGCATTATGCTAATAACAGTGTTGTCAATATCATCTCTGAAGAATAATTAAAATTTGACCATCATTTGTTCAATAGTATGTAGTACTGTATAATTTGTTAATGCTTTTGGCATCAAAAAGCATTGCTATGACAAACCTTTGTGCCCAAACATGTAATGATTCTTTTAAAATATCAATCTGATATGTATAACATGGCTGTCATTTGCTCATTTCACGTCTTTTACTCTCGGAACAAATCAATAAAAAACAAAAGCTGGTTCTTAAACTCATTTTGGCTTTCAATTTAGATCCTTTTGATTATTTTTGTCTATCATCTTTTGTATACTTTCCGATTTCTGGATTTCCAGATTTGAATTTATCTGCACTGAAGAGACATAAGTTGTCGAAATGGCTATATGCAGATATTAAATTTACGGTTACATCTGTATGTTGTAATTTAATACTGTGGAATAATCTCTAAAAACTTAAATTAAATTGAACGGCCTAATTTTTCAAAAGTTTTTTTCCAAATTTAAAATCGATTAGATATTTTCCATTTAAATTAATAAATAAACATTTTGGAGACTTAGAAAATTAAGCACGTTTAAAACCGTGATTAAGATTGATTGTAAATTCACAGTAACCTCGGTAATTCGTTATTTGTTACCACTGGGTCGATACCACCGCTGGTGGACTGTTCTCCGAGGGTATTCATCAACCCAGTATTCAATAATTCGGTTCTGTCTCGAGAACCGATTTCATTTGAAAATTTGCAATATTTTAATTTAAGAAATTTTTTATCAAACCTTAGAGTATCTCCCTCTTGCATAGCTCTGTCCTTAGTTGATTTTGGCTTTCCTATTTAGATCCTGTTGGTAAATTGTTCTCTTTCAGCGTTTCACATTTGTTCATGGATTTCCAAATGTTTTGATTTAATCTACACTGATGAGACGTAAGATGACGAAATGCGCATATGCGAAACCTAAATTCATAGTAACCTCGGTATTTTGTTATTTGTTGTTACCTCCATCAACAACAATTGCTGTAGGTCTAGGAGGCAATATACCTTACGTCCGTCCGTCCGTCACGTTTTTGGGTTCTAAGTTGGTTGTGTAATCTGAAACTCATATACCTTTTACCCGATACTTCTGAAACTTTGCACAGTTGTGTCCGACACATTAGAGATTCGCAGCTCCTCCTTGAGATCTCTTGAATGAAAAATGTCAAATTTATCCATTGTTGAATTTTGAAGTACGGTACTGAGTTTGTGTTATCTGAATCACTGACACTAAATATGATTTTGAAATTTTGTTAAGGTATTCTGGACACATCGAAGAAACTTTGACACCTTATATCTGATTGTCTGGAAACATTATGGATGTGCCCTAGCTCCCTTTTTGGTATTAAATACGTATTTTCGAGCCTTTTCAATGTTGAAATTAGTCATTTTTTCATCTACTTCAGTACCGAGTTTGTGCAATATGATCTCTAACACTTTATAAACCATGCTTTTAAAACTTTGCTCAGTTGATCTGGACATATAGAGGATGTGCCCCTCCCATTTTATTTCACGTATTTTTGAGCTTATCCATTGCTGAAATTAGTCATTTTTCATCAGTTTTAACACTTCAGTACTGAGTTTGAGTAATATGGATTCATGCCACATTATACCCGACGATTTATATACTTTTCACAATGGGTTTGGACACACTGAAAATCTGCACCTTCCCTTTTGTGAAGTCTTTGTATATTACTTTAACTATAAAGTTAGATGCACTATTCTGAAATGCAAAATGAGCTGAGGTTTCTCCAAAGGGTAGACTTTTAAATTGATAACTTTGTACTTTTGTAAGATTTGAGCATATTTGCTGTTGAACCCATAACAATTTGATTTTCAGTTTAGGTTAACGTTAATTATAAATCCGTTAAACGTTTGCAGAAGCGGATCAAAGCATTATCTCGGTGTACTTCAGTGTAGCGTTGTTCGACATCAAGCAATGAGTTCCGCTAAAACCTGTGCTAGGGGTCATCTTGACTTGACTATGAGTCATGAGCCAAGCTCATTGCTGAAGGCTTCATGGTGACTTCAAGATGAAAACCAAGAATAAAAGTGTTGTTCCTTTAATTAGAATAACAAGTATTTGTAGAGACCTTGTTTCATTTGCATTTACTCCATATCACTTCATTGTAAATTGTACTGAATGAATTACTATCTCCGTGAAAATAAACTGTTTTCTAACTGTTAATAGAAAACGTGATAGTTGTCATCTCTTTAACGACAACTGTTCTAGAAATGGAAATTTTTCAAATTAAATTCTATCGACCGGTAATAGTGCATTCACAATCACATGCTATGGCATTACTTGATTTATAGCCTAAATTTATTTTACCTTTTACTCAATCAAGAGATATGAAATTAATGTAAAATATTATAAACATTATAATTGCATGTCAAATTTGTCAGTTTCCTGAACTTAACATTACACTCTCTGGAAATTCACAAAACAGAATGAACAGAATAAATAACCAGTATTTTGGAATAAATCGTACATTTTATAATATAAAAAATGGTTTTCAGTACTTTCGTATGATATTCACCCTAGAGCATCGTATAGATGATTCTCCCTGGAACATTGTTTGGATAATTCACCCTGGAACATCGTATGTACAGATGATTTATCTTTGAAGATTGTTAAGATGATTTGCCCTCGTAGATCGTTAAGCGGGTTTCTCCTTTCGAATGCAAACAATCAAAATGGCTGTGTTAGAAAAATGACAAAAGTTGTCCAAATGACCATATTCAGAAACTAAAATCAAAGAAACTTTGGTATTTTGTTATTAAGAAGAAGAAGAACAACAACAACAACAAAAAAACATGGAAGAAATATCATGTTTCCCTCTACCTTGCCATCGTTTCCAATCTTAAAACAATAAATTAACCTTTGAAAATATCTAAGTCATCTATTAAAATTGATCATTAAAGATATAGTACCGGTATTGTTGACACATGAAAAGCAAAGACCATACAATTGCATAAGTAGATCCAACTTTTATTTGAGTTATATATTTTTATTGTAAATATCACAGATCAAAATATATTGAAATAATGAGGCGATTCTCAGACAGAGAAAATATTGTCCCTTATTTATTACAATAAATTGGATGACAGTAGTTAATCAGCATGAAAACGCTTAAAAACTTATTTTAGACCAAAAATTGTTGAGAAATTCAAGCAAATCGTATATTGTGTTACCTTAGTCAACCTCTACTCTCAATTATTATCATTGGAAAAATTGCAAAAGTAGTTACTCAAAGATAATGACAAGCTTTACAAAAATTGTAACGGAAAAAATGTCGGAAATTGACGAAGTCGCGGTCGGCAACAGGAAGAAGTATTCTGACAGGTGTGAAATACATCCCGCAATATGTCATGAATCTTCTGACAAAATTTCATTGACCATTCCAGTGAAAAGCTTTACGTGAGTTGTGATTAACATACGGATTAACCGACATCGGTGAAACAGTATAACCTTCCTCCTTCGGAACGGGGGGTATTAAAAATCACAAATAAATACGGGACAGTTCAAGGACCGTTGTAATGATATTTGAATAATATCCCTTTTCAATCTATACTACTGTCCTACATTTGTATAAACACCAGACAACACTTTAGGAAAACGGATTGGGAAAGCCTTATCCCTGGTGAAGACTATAATAGATTAGTATCTAGTCACAACTAGTTTATTGCTTAACTAGCAGCAAAAAAAAAAATGGAAATACGCAGATTGGCCGGAACAGTACAAAGAGAAATGTATTAAATATATGCTATCGTCATGGTTTAGACTCTTCGCCATAAACTGTATGCCCTTGGTGCTCAAAGGTTATATCAGGTGACGCTATACACTATAATTAAGAGAGTTGCTTGATCAATTGGTAAGTATTTGTCAAATTATTCCTTTATAGAAATGACGGAATCATCAATTATATTCAAGCCAATCTACAGATCTTATGCTGATAAAAGAGTTATCTTTTCAAAAGTATATAGAACTGTAAAATTTGCTAATGCGTTCGGAATCAAAAAGGCTTTGTTATGGAAAACTTCGCCACAACAACTAATGAGTTTTTTTTAAATATCAATCTTTAAAGTTTAAGAGGCTGTCATTTGCTCGTAGTATGTCTTTTTTCTCGGAATAAATTAATACTTTGGAAAATCCCTTAACACTGATGTTAAATTGAACGTCTAACACTTTCAATAGGTTTTTATATCTCCCCGCCTCAGAGAGGTGGGAGATATATTGTTTTACTCGTGGGTTCCGTCACAAAATTTGTGTTCGCTTGTTTGCAAAAACCACTGCACTCACGATGTCCAAATTTTCAGGATATATCAGTTTCTATTTGGTCTATGTCCATGTACTTTTATGTGTTAATTAGTCAATCTGTTAATGAGATATTTGCTAATTAAAATTGTTACTAAAAATAGTATTTGTACTGATAACAGCCTAAACAGGTAAAATTTAAAAATCAACAGACGAATAAAATCTAGTGAACAGACGAATGAAAGTTGTGTTGTGCACAGCTTAGTTAATTTATAAAAAAAACACACCTGTACTAATGTTTCTAACAAATACAACATGTAAGTGTCCTAATTTGAAAAAGTCTGATAAATTCAAAATTAGTTCCAATTCATGATAAACCTACTACAATTACAAACATTTGGAATATCGTCATACTCATATACAATGTATTCCCAACCTCCACTCATCATACCGATTTAATGGGAAATTATTTATTTCTTATCCTAATTGAAGTTGTCAGTTAATAGTTACACCTAAACATTTTTATCGTCATTGCTTCATACGACACTTTAATCAGAGATAATACTACTGGATGGTATTTATGAAATTGATACCTTAATTTCATAAAAATAATTTGACAAGATTATGTTATATTAAACATGTAAAGACAGTAAAATAAAGCACATAAAAATATGTATCACTTAATCTACTCTCAGCTGACATTGATAACTCAAACTTTTTCAATTAGGAAAAATTATCTGTGAGGGTAGTCAGGCCGGGTCAATAATTTAGTATTATAGATCATTATAAGCATGACCCCTGGAACAAATTATGTCAGGACGGGGAGATATAGTATTCGTTTGGAATACATTCCTCTAGTTTAAGTTTAAAATCAATTCGATTCTTTCCGCTGGTCGCCACATACAAAAACGCCTTGGAGCATGAACAAATTAAGCACGTTTGTAACCATGATTCACATACCCTATTACCGGCAATCCCATCTACAGTGGCTATCCCGCCTGCAGATTTGTAAACAACTTGAAGACAGAAGAAGGTGATGCTTTCACTTACAAATAAATCATATTACTATTCAATAATATATTTGTCTTTTATGCTTTAAATGTAGCAAACATGTCTATGAATATTCATGACAAATACTAATTAACGATCTTTTGAGACCTCGGAGATTTTGAGGTAGAAATTTGCAATTTTCAATTTCATTGCTGAAAATCTGCATTAAAATACTTTTCATCTAAAAACGCCTTTATAAAACTTAAGAATTTCGACGCTTATGTAATGCACAACAATTGATTTATTGTATATGAAATCTAGCTTTTCATTTAGTACTGCATAACGGCGGAATACGCATTTTATTTCCAGCTTTTGGCAATCCCGAACAACAGATTTTAAAATTTTGACTATCACTGACAACAGATAGTGACGGTCTAAAACGATGACTAAGCTTAAAAGAAACAAACATAATTATTTGTATTTAAAGATGGTAGCGTAGTAAACATATTGTATCAACAAGAAATAGCTTTTTTCGTAAATTGGTGGCCTTTATATGTTACCGGAGCTTTCATCTAGTTCTGGGCAAAACAAAGCAACGCTGACCATATAAATTCCATGAACAAGAGGCTCTCAAGAGCCTGTTTCGCTCACCTAGAGTATAAATTCCAATAACAAGACACTCTCAAGAGCCTGTATCGCTCACCTGGAGCATGACCAATGAAATTAGTAAAAAAACGTTTTTGTTAAAGGGTCTTAATTTCAAACTATGTAAAGAAACCTCTATGTCAAATTGCCCAACATTTAACCATTTTTCCCTGCTACCTGCTTTCTTGATCAGCACTTCATAAATAATTCATGCCATATTTCTTATAAATGCATTCAGAAGTTCTATAGAAGAAGATCTTTGTATGTATTTCTCATAGGGTCCAATTTCGAAAATTCCCTGCTGGCAACCATTTTTGGTTACAATTCGACAACAGAGTAAAACATTTGGTCATGGACCTGAACAACATAAGGGACAAGGGACAATTTACACTTTTGTGGCAAAGTTTGGTTCTAATTGTCTCAGTTTCAGAGGAGAGGATCTTTAAATGTCTTTTCCAAAAGGGTCCAATGTTTAAACTATGCTCCCCTCTAGCGGCCATCTGGAATATAGCGGTGGCCTGAAGAACACACATTTTTTTTTGCAGAGGACAACCTTAAGACTATCGTTGCCAAGTTTGGTACCAGTAGTCTCAGCAGCTTCGGAGATAAGATCTTTGAAAGTGTTTCCTTAAGGTCTAATGTTAAAACTATTTCCCTGCTGGTGACAGTCTTTGATTTAGCACAGATACGAAAAACAACGTTTTTATACGCCCGTCTAATGAAGGACGTATTATGGTATACCAATGTCCGATTGTCCGTCCGTCCGTCTGTCCGTCCGTCTGTCTGTCCGTCCGTTTCATATGTCGCGCTCTAACTTGATAACCATTTGGCCAATTCACTTCAAACTTTGCAGAGGTATTGGGTATGATGGCCTCACGATCTGTATACTTTTTCGGAAAAATTCAATTTTTCTTGTAGGAGTTATGGGACTTTATTCGTCAATTTTAAGGCAATTTTTTACATGTCGCGCTCTAACTCGACAACCCTTTGGTCGATTCACTTCAAACTTTGTAGAGGTATTGGGTATGATGGACTTACGATCTGTATACTTTTTTGTAAAATTCATTTTTTCTTGTAGGAGTTATGGGACTTTATTCGTCAATTTTAAGGTAATTTTTACATGTCGCGCTCTAACTCGACAACCCTTCGGTCGATTCCCCTCAAACTTTGTAGAGGTATTGTGTATGATGGACTCACGATCTGTATACTTTTTCGTGAAAATTCGATTTTTTCTTGAAGGAGTTATGGGACTTTAATTGTCAATTTTAAGGCATTTTTTTTTACATGTCACGCTCTAACTTGACAACTCTTTGACCAATTCACTTCAAACTTTGTAAAGATATTGGGTATGATGGCCTCATGATTTGTTTACTTTTTCGTAAAATTTTGATTTTTCTTGCAAGAGTTATTGAACTTTATTTATGAATTCTAAGGCAATTTTTAACATCTCGTGTAACCCTATGGCTAGTTCACTTCAAACTTTGTACAGGTATTGGATATGATGGTTTCATGGTCGGTATACTTTTTCGTGAAATTTCGATTTTTCTTGAAAGAGTTATGGGACTTTATTTTCAAATTTAAGGCAATTTTATACATAATGCACTCTAACTGATTAATAGTTTGATCAGCTCACTTCAAACTTTGCAGGTTGATTTATTAAAGAGATATCATGCTTAATTGGGTAGTTATAGGTGTATTCTAAATTGAGAACCACATTCTTTAATCACTTAAAGTTTTGAAGGGCTGACGACGGGCGTATCATGCGACTTGGCGCAGCTGTTTATTATTTTTGCAGAGGACCACCTAAAGACTATTTTGGCCAAATTTGGTTCCAATCAGCTCAACAGATTCAGATTAGAAAATCTTTGAATGTCTTTTCAAATTGGGTCCAATACTAAAACAATGTTTCCTGCTGGTGGCCATTTTGGATATAGCGCAGACCCGAAAATAAACTTTTTGGCAGGGGACCACCTAATAAGTTTGGTTTCATTTGACCCAGCAGTTTCAGAGGAGAAGATCTTTGAATGTCTTTTCCCATAGGGTCCAATATTTAAACAGTGTTCCCACTGGCAGCCACCTTGGATACAGCGCTTACCTGAAAAACAACTTTTTTGCAGGGGGCACCTTAGGACTACTATGGCCAAGCTTGGTTCCCATTGGCTCAGTAGTTTCGGAAGAGATCTCTTAATCTCCAATAGGGTCCAATGTTAAAACTATGTTCCCCGCTGGTGGCCATCTTTGTAGAGGACCACCTGGGGACCTTTGTGGCCAGGTTTGTTTCCTATTGGCCCAGTAGTTTCAGAGGAGAAGATCTTCAAAGAAAAAAGTTTACCCCAGACGGACGAATTTTGGAATGAACTCACCCCTCTGATCTTACTGAACATTTATACAAAGTTCCGGTAAATTCTGCAATATAGCTCTTCGATATTTAAGCCTCAGTTTATTGGAGGAAGAGTAATGATAATAATAATAATAATAAGAAGAAGACTTTGTCTAGGGAGACATAAATACGAAAGGAATAAAAAAAAAGAAGTCGCACTTATATATGATTTTTAGCAAGAACATGCTGATAAATTTCAATTCTTGCAAATATCATTTTAAAGGTAGTACGGAAGTCCTTTGTGATTTAAGCATTGATATATCAATATAATGCACTGGATGAAAATAGAAAACGGGGTTTGGAGATGAGGGGGTTATAATTAGAGGAATTTAATACAGTGTTGAGAAGTGGGAGGATGACAGGCGCGGGAGATTAAGAAAGTGGGCTTAGATTTCGGAAAAAGAAGTTGTGAGATTTGAATTGGAAGTTGCAGAGGGTGGGTTATTAAAGTGGATAAAAAGAAGGTGGAAGAGTATGAATACTTGTTCACCCCTATTCATAGCTAACCTTCGTGTTAGGAAGTCAGTGAACCCGTTTTCTCAATATTTCAGAAATCTGAAATTTTTGTAATACTAAACAATGAAATGATATGAAGGAAAATACATAAAAAATGAGGAAAACTCGAATTAAAATTGGGAAATACTAACCGCACTGCCGTATAACCTAGGAGTCAACAACCATTTAACCTTAAGGGTTTTATGGTTTTCATACCCTGCCTCACAAAGTCGTAGGGTATAATGTAAAAACCTGAGTTATGTGTCCGTTCTTGAGATCTTCTGTCTGTCTTTCTCTCCGTTTCCGTCGAAGATTTCCTCATAATAACATGTTTAAGAAATAACGTTGCGTCTTAAACTTGGTTTTAGTTCTTTAAAACAAAAGTCATGCCAAGTCTAAGTTAAGCTCAAAGGTAGTTGGTTCTAGGACTATGCCCTATAAAGTTTCATTTTTTTTTACTATCCTCACAATAACTTTTGAACGAAACCAAGTTGTTTACAACTGAACATTCAGCACTCTACCAACACTTTTTGCCATAACATTGTTCACAGCCCTAAAATGTAAGAAACACATGACACCGAGGTCATAAAGGTGATTACTTATAATCAAATGGCATGATTACTATATGAGTTCGGGATTGCCACTTCCCAGTTATAATCTGTTGTCAGTGATAACTATATCTGTTGTTCGTGACAGCCAAAAAAAGTGTTACCTCTGAAATAAAATGCCGATTTCGTGCATGTGAGGAGGTAAAATAATGAATGACAGTTTTTGATATATAATAAATAAAGACCTATATTTTTACATGTATTAAAATACTAAAGCTAATTTCCGTATTATTGCAAAATTAAACTATTTTTTCGGATGATCCCGTGTAATAATCTTTGAAAATGTACTTTAATTCAGCGAAAACTCCCGATCTATGATATTTCATACAGTAGTATTTGACTCATATGTTAACCTATAAATATAAAATAAATAGCTAAAACAATGGGAAGGTTCAATGGGATATAAACAAAATCATGATACAACAAAAGACTTACGGACTGTCACTGCAAACTTGTTTACATATCTGCAGATGTGATAGCCACTGTAGATGGGATTGCCGAGAATAGGGTGTGATTCAGATCGTATCATCTTTCGTTGTTTTCCATTTAATTGTCCCTCTCTTCGACACAATTTTAATGCCTTGAATTCGATTTACGTAAATAGACTTTGATTATATGTCGGAGTTAATACTAATGAGAATGAAATCTTTGACATTTAATAGAGTACATCGTTTGTTTCCATGATTACTTATTCTACACATTGCAATTGGTTCTCATTTTGTAATGACGTATCCTAAACATTATTTCCCTGTAGTCAGACCTCCTCCCATGGACATAAATATTATTCATATCTGAATATGAAAAAGAAATAAACATTTTGTTACTTTCAACTAAAAATTCCATTTTGCATTTTAATTGCATATTGGCATCTGAATAAAACACTTCAGTGTGGCCAATTTGATTTGAAACCCCCACATCGAAAGTAGAGAATAAATACGAATTATAAGAATTATTTGAAAAGTACGATTTGAATCTAAAAATAGAAAATTATATGCTTAGATCAATTAGAAAAATGTTAAATTAAATAAGACAAATTTAAATGATCGAAAAGTATTCAAGCTTAACGTCCTCTCAGCATTAAGTCAAAGACGTAAAAACTCAGGAATAAAGAATTCGAATAAATGCAATCTTTATAATGTTTAGACAAGCAATGTATTAAACGTTGCTATGCAAAAATAAATGTCATAATTATATATGAATTGAATTATATAAACATATTATTTATCAACCCAAATTTATTAACGAATAACTAAACACCGAATTACAGCAAAGGTGAATTCCTAATGCCCATTTGAAAAACTGAATGATTTGATAGTACACTGACAATGAATTATGTATAAGATTTAAAACAAATACATTTCATGGCGTAAACTCCTTTATCAATCCTTTGTTTAATAAAGTATTTGTTTGAATAAATAATTTTTGAGAAAAAGCGTTGATTTGCTGAGAAGCACTAGCGTGCTCAGTTACAAGTAGTGGTGAATGACTACAGGGGCTGGGTCTATAAGACACTTACTATGACATCAAGCAAATTGTGATTTTGAGACATGTTGAATTTTGATAGTGTATTTATATGAGAAATTCTCACGAGAATTAGTAAACCATGACTGACAAAATAAAAAGAGCATACACCCCAAGCACGGGGAATCATATAGGAGATAAACAAAAAGTAAAAAATCTCGCCAAGATAAATAAGAAGTACACAAACCATCATTTGTTAGATCGTTTGACGCAATCTTCCGTCTTTTTACAATAGATCTTTATCAATTACATATAGTCTCTAACATTGTTTTCAGTTTATTACGTATATTTCTCACATCGAGATAGTTAAATTTTCACATTTTAAAGTTCGAGGTTTATCCGAGAATTTTAAAATGTGAAAATGTAACTATCGAGATGTGAGAAATGTCGTAATAAATCGGAAAACAATGTTAGAGATTGTTTCTCTAATTTCTACTCAATTTATTTGAAGTAAAGCGATCTCTGTAGTCTCCGGTCTCAAATATGGCGCCATTTTGTTGCCATCATCGTTGCTATGTGTATCATTGCGCCATTCATTGAAAGGGGTGTTGAATATAATAGTTTTGATAAAAATGTCATATTATCAATAAATTGAATTATCTAAGTCATGAAAATGCAAAAACCCTTTCGCTAGACAATGATGCAGGTGTTAATTTCATCAACATCCGGTTGCACTACTTCTAGAAACTGACACAGACATTTACATGATTGACCAAGCGCCAACAGAGATCAAATAATACCCATGTTGATTATCATTTCGATAACACATTAGTCAGGAGGTGTTTATATTTGCTAGAAATTAGAGAAAGTGCAATTCAACATTATCAAACTTGAAATTGTCATTATTGAAAGCATGCTATTGGTTAATCCAAAATCAAAAATACCCAAGATGCATAATATACAGGGTAAATGTCATGCTGTACACTAGTTTCAAGGTGTAACCGCTCATCTGCAACATTAAATTCAAATAATATGGAAAGCTATTATCCAAAAAGGCCTGAAAGAAATACTGTTAGAAAAAATATAGTAGTTTACCAGTTAATTTATATAAAGGTCGAAAAGCATGCTAAATCAGCATCAGCAGCTAGATTAAGGGTATAAAAAGGCATCAGTTCTGCCTTTTAAACAATGTTTGGAGTGGTACATTTAACTCTTTTTCCTGCACAAATTTACGCAAGACTTTAACGCAACCTCAAAAACAACAGCAATTGTGAACATTAATATTGTCCTCGAGGATTAACAAAACTGCACATGGTATAATTTTTATGACTTATATTGATCAGTAGAAACATTTATTGACCCATCAAATTGTTCACGTGCCTTAAACAAAAATAATTACAAGAAAAGAAAATTAATAAATAACAATCACACACAAAAAATAAAACCTAAACCAAGAAATGCAAATTGATATAATTATAAAAAAAATTCAATTCAATGTTTATCGTATATTTCTTATTACAAGACATTGATGTCCTGCACTAGACATTACACATTGTGGTCCTGAGTAACACATTGTAGGAAATTGAATTCCCTGTATCCTTCCCAGGTAACTTACATTCTTTATGTAATAGGGGATATTGACAAGACACTTTGCTTGCATCCGTTAAATTAGCTTCGAAATCTAGTGAATTAAGTCCAAACTGAAAGAACTTGGTGAGATAAATGTGTTTGCACCTGTCGTCAAAGCTTTAAACAACCTTGCAATCATCTGAAAAAAATACTATATCTATGTCCAAAAAAACGAATTGGCAAAGTCTAGCACTTTTAAACGTACGCGTACAAGTTATGACGACAAAACGCTCCCCAAACAACATTACAAGGATACAGAAACACTCAAATTTCCATCTAAAGATAACACCCTACCTACTATGTACTGGATTCCTAAACTTCACAAAAATCCCAACAAACATCGTTTCATTTCGGCTTCAAGTAATTGTTCTACCACAAATTTGTCCATCAATTTAACCAGTGCACTCACTTGTATAAAGGTGTTAGT
>MJUU01022274.1:5758-34193 GCA_002080025.1 Modiolus philippinarum | reverse complement strand
TTACGGGTTGGTACTCCCAAGGTCAAGGTCACAGTTGCTAAAAATAGACTAAAATTTCAATAAAATTTTGGTTTCCGGATGTTAACTTGAGTATACCACATTGGATCAAATCCAAACTTGGTCAAATGCTTACTTATCACCGAAGACAGAACCCTATCGATTTACGGGTTGGTACCCCCAAGGTCAAGGTCACAGTTGCTAAAAATAGTCTAAAATTTCAATAAAATTTAGGTTTCTGGATGATAATTTGAGTATACTACATAGGATCAAAACCAAACTTGGTCACATGCTTGCTTATCACCCAAGACAGAACCCTATCGATTTACGGGTTGGTACTCCCAAGGTCAAGGTCACAGTTGCTAAAAATAGACTAAAATTTCAATAAAATTTTGGTTTCCGGATGATAACTTGAGTATACTACATCAGATCAAAACCAAACTTGGTCAAGTGCTTGCTTATCACCCAATACAAAAGCCTATTGATTTCAGAGATGGTACCACCAAGGTCAAGGTAACAGTTGCTAAAATAGACTAAAATTTCAATAAAATTTTGGTTTCCGAATGATAACTTGAGTATCCTGCATCTGATCAAAACCAAACTTGGTCACTTGCTTACTTATCACAAAAGACATAATCCCATAGATTTTAGGGTTGATACCCCCAAGGTCAAGGTCACAGTTGCTAAAAATAGATTTGTATTACATATAAGACTGTTTCTCAGATTATTTGTTGGAATTACACATTATATCAAAACCTACCAGTTCCAGTGCCTATTTATCACAGGAGAAAGATCCCTTTTTATAATTATTTGATATATATATTGTACATAGTTATGCCTTTAATAATTTAAGGGTTTCGATTGCAAGGAGGCGGGGGCATCCGTGTCCCATAGACACATTCTTCCATTTTTTTAATTTTTTTTTTTATTCCTCTTGATATAAGCTTTCAGTAATATGTCAACGGATTTCGTGTAGCTTTTACCGTTTCTGAGCTACAAAGGGCCAAAGGGGCCAAGATTGCAATTTTTCAAAATATGTGAAATCTTTATTTTTCATCGGATTGCGATGGGATTTTTTTCTTAAGATTCTTCATGAGATAAGCTTTCAAAGTTATGCCAGCGGATTTCGAGTAGCTCCTACCGTTTCTGAGCTACAAGGGGTGAAAAGGGCCAAAATTACATTTTTTTCCGAAATATTAGAAATTTTTAATTTTTCATCATAGTTCTTTATTCTGTCCATTTAATCACTGTATCAAGCTCTTCACTGTGTCCTCATTCATTTTGAATTACACTCGTTCAAGTTTCAGTGTTCGACATGCTGCGGTCGTATCATGCTGCACTCGGCGTAGCCCTTTATTTTCAGATTTTTTAGCTGTCTGTGAACTTCGTCTTTTTAGCTTATTGGAGTCATAGAGTATACCTCCATTATCCACAACTCCTCCTAGACTGCTTGGTGTTTTCCAACCAAACTTGCAGGAATGCATCAATATATATTACAGATGTGCACCATGTATTTAGTGTTTGATTAGTTTTTTTTCAGATTTGATAGCTATGTTTGAACTTAATTTTAATTTTAATTTTTTTTCTGATTATCATTGGACTTTGTCATTATATAACAAAACAGGAATGTGCAGGCGACACATGTGTTCTGCGGAAACGGGTGGAGCCATAAACCCGAAATTAAAACCCGGGCTTAACCTCATGCCAAGAAACCTCATACTGAAATTTGAAGATGATCCGTCCACTAGAAACAAAGTTATGCTGGCCACAGACGCCAACGACTGCGCCATACCACAAAATTTTTGCGGTCTTTTAAAGACAGATTTGACTGTAAGTTCAATACAACTGATGTCTTTGAATTGGACACAATCGCTTATATTTTCCTACATATCTAAAATGCACCTTTCTGTGGTTTTTTAGCCATTCAACAGTTTTGTATGAAATTGTTTATCTAGTGTTGCCTGTTTTTTTTCCTGTGTTTCTATCCTGTAACAAATCGTCTTTGTTCTTTCCTTCTTTTGCCACGACCATAGAATTCGCTGATGGATGAGGGTATCATAAGCTGAATAAATCCCTGACTCAGCATAAATTCCGATTATTAAGAGGAAGACCTTTTTCTATGTAGTGGAAGCTGAAATTAAAAGAATGGGATATTTTTTTCTATTAAAACTGACCTCAAAGGTCGGTTAAAAGCGGTGCCAAGTTAGTTCCCATAGGAATCCTTATATTCAATTTAAAAACATGGCCTCCAAATTCGACAAAAATGGTACATGCCTCATTGACATGTGATATCTTTAAAGGCTATCTGTAACTGTGGTCAATAAAGTGGTAAAGGGCTTAGAAAGATATAAAGTGATACATCTGGATGACCCCACAATGAAGCTCTCTTTTTATGGATCCAAAGAAATTAAGGTACCTAGCAGATGTAAAAGGGTGATTATTTTCTTCGTCTACTTCACCTCTGTAATCGTGAGATCGTCAACTCTTACGGCATCAGCAACATGGATAACAAGAGTTTTGTAAAAGGCTCCATTTAAACAGTTTTTTTTATGAATTTCTCAGTTACTTCAATACAATGACAATGTAAGCTTTACATTCTTGTAAGCAAGTACATACATCGGCTTTTAAAATTAGTTTTAAAATACGGAAAATTGAAAACTTAGATTCGATCGATTCCAAAGGGTCTGTGCTTTTTAATACTCTCGACCCTTGAAATTGTAGTGCGAGTAAGTGGGGTTTCCTGATGAATTATCAATATTAACCTCCTTAATAAAGGAGTGGAAATAGTGTTATTAGGGCCCCGCATCGAGATGCGGGTGCCCTATAGTTTTCACTTTGTCCGTCCGTCCGCCCGTCTGTCCGTCAACAATTTTTTTGGTCGCAGTTTTCTGGGCTTTTACATGTGGGAATGATTTCATATTTGGATGAAGCTTTATGATGATGAGTTGTAATGTGTAAGCAATTTTCAGGTTTGCCATGCCACTACTTCTTGTTTGCTGATACTTTAACATTTTACAATACCTCTCCATGGATGAAAATTTCGTCAGAGTTTTTTCTGGGCTTCTACACGTGGGAATGTTTTCATATTTGGTCTGAAGCTTTATGATAATGAGTTGTACCGTGTAAACAATTTTCAGGTTTGCCGTGCCACTACTTCCTGTTTGCTGATACTTAACTTTATATTATACCACTCCATGGATGAAAATTTTTCATCAAAGTTTTCTTGGCTTCTACATGTGGGAATGATTTCATATTTGGTCTGAAGCTTTATGATAATAAATTGTACCGTATAAGCAATTTTCAGGATTGCCATGCCACTACTTCCTGTTTGTTGATACTTTAACTTTTTATTATACCACTCTATGGATGAAAATTTTTCGTCAAAGTATTCTGGGCTTCTACAGGTGGGAATGATTTCATATTTGGTCTGAAGATTTATGATAATGAATTATACCATGTAAGCAATTTTCAGGTTTGCCGTGGCACTACTTCCTGTTTGCGGATACTTTTAACTTTTTATTGTACAACTCTATGGATGAAAATTTATCGTCTAAAGTTTTCTGGGCTTCTACAACTGGGAATGATATGATATTTAGTCTAAAGCTTCATCCTGATGAGTTGTAATGTGTAAGCAATTTTCAGGTTTGTCGTGCCACTACTTCCTGTTTGCCAATACTTTAACTTTTTATTATACCACTCTATGGATGAAATTTTTTCTTCAGTTTTCTGGGCTTCTACAACTGGGAATGATATGATATTTAGTCTAAAGCTTCATGATGATGAATTGTAACGTGTAAAATATTTTCAGGTTTGCCATGCCACTACTTCCTGTTTGCCAATACTTTAACTTTTTATTATACCACTCTAGTCTATGGATGAAAATTTTTGTCAACGTTTTCTTCGCTTCTACAACTGGGAATGATTTGATATTTGGTGTAAAGCTTCATGATGATGAGTTGTATCATGTAAGCTATTTTCAGGTTTGCCATGCCACTGCTTCATGTTTGCCAATACTTTTTAACTTTTTATTTTAAATAAATGTTGATAATTTGGTACTAAGGAAGTGACTGCCTATTGCGGGGCCTTCCTGCGTTCAGCAGTACCTCTAGTTTACACACGAACAGTATTTTTATACGAAACCTTCTCAGCAGGGACAATGACGTAATTTTCGTAGAGGTTGTCCAGGTGTTTACAACGAGGAAATCTTGAAACTGTTTTCTGAATTTATTGATGTTTTCAAGCGCCGAATACGATTTACAATGAAGGACTTCATGGACCCAATCGGACAAGATCTTAACATCTTTATTCTCTTTGTTTGTCCATTCCATCGTATAGTCCTCAACTGCATCCAAGTTTTGAAGTTGTACTTCCAGTTGATGTGCTAAGGTTCACGGAATCGGACCTTTTGAAAAGATAACAGTCGCATTTTGGAATCTAGGTTATCAGTTATCACGTGGTTGCTTTGGTAGAATGTTCGCAATATTTATGACATGCAAGTCATAGTGATAGTATATCTACAGCCATGTACTATGGAAGGCGGAGATACAGTATTGTCAATCAAATAGTGATGACAATGATCTACTCCTTAATTCGGTAATATTTTTGATAAGATAAAGTTTTTACCCACTTGTGACCATTCATTTTACTTATCTCTTCATTTTATATCATCTTTAAATAAATGAATTTTTGAGACCCGTCATAAAAAGTTATTTTTCAAATTTCCATGACATTATGCAACTGTTTGAAATTTTAACTGACAGTAACTAAATGAAAAGAACAACTATTTATTAACTTGGGAATTGGAATAAAACACGAGAATATAATGACACGTTCAACATATAATGATAATAACATTGTGTTTAGCAATGACTATGCCAAAGTAGTGCTCAGGGTTGAATATGTAACGGTTTATAGTATCCATCGTGAAATAAGTTCCTAAGGAAAACATTGCATGGCTCGCCTGGTGAAATAATCTCCAGTTGGAAAGTATTTACTGCTCACCTGGTGAAATAATCTCCAGACGGAATAAATCTCAAAGATATATTAATAACATTTGTTCCATTTGGAACTTATTTCACAGAATACTATTTTGGCTTACAAATACATATAGTGCACTCCCCTTCGGGTCGTGCACTATGGTCTCAACCCTGACCACTATTTTGACATAGTTATTGCTAAACACAATGTTATTATTATAATATTTTAGGGAATGCAACTCAATCACGGATAATGATAATCAACAATGGAAGGACATGAAGTAAATGCACATTATACAAAGTCTCTTCAAATACATGGTAAATCCAAGCAATGGAACAACGCTTTAATTGTTGTTCTGTTTTTTTTTTTTTTGTTGTTTTTTCTTTTTTGTTTGTTTTTCAAAACCACTTGGTCGATGCAACTGCTGCACTGTGGTGGACCAGAGATCCACAGGGGTAATCACCAGCCCAATAGTTAGAATGACAGACTTTTCACATTCTCTTAATAATAACTAATTTTAGGAATATTTACAACATATCTATCCTAATGAGCTTGAAATTATAGAAACTATTGAAACACCCAATTCAGCTTTGCAGTTTGATCTTTTGTCGTATATTGACGAAGATGGACGGTTAAAATCTAAGCTATGACAAGAGTGATGATTTTAACTTCCCAATTGTGAACTATCCCTTTCTTAGCAGCAATATACTTACCCCTCCATATGGAGCGTAAAATTGTTTCGTTACTGTTAAGCATTTAGTTTGTACAGTTATTTTGTGAAAGAGCAAAATCACTGTCCCAGAAACAGCTGAGTCAGGGATTTAACCAGCCTATGTTACTTTCATCCCTCAAGAAATTCTTTGGCCGTCACCATAGCATTGTTGAAAGGTTCAACATTAGCAATTTTGACTTTATTCTAGATTGACTCACTGACAGTTTGACTGTTGCTGTTAACAAAGTAGTAATGCTAAACAGAACCTGATGCCAGTCTCGGTTTTAAAGGAGTTCACACTCTGAGTGTCTTGGTTTTGAGTGTTGTATTTTTTTCTGATGTCCTGTTTCTTTGTTTTTCTGTGTTCTGGTTTTGTACATTTCTCTGGATGTTGATTTTTGTAACAACCAATCATTTTTTTCCTTCTATATTCTACTGTAGTTGTTTTACACGCGGAGCAGTATAATGCCTGTATCTGTGACTACGTGGCCTGCATTTCAGGTTTTATGGTATTCAAAATGTTTAGATTTTATCTGCATTGAAGGGGCAAAATGTCGAAATAGCCATATGCATGAACTAAATTTGCAGTAACTTCTGTATTTTGTTATTTATGAAATTTACCGAATTTGACAGATTACTTACTTTCTTGAATAACCATAGGGTTAAGCGTTTCCAGTTATTCTTCTCTTTGTAATGGGTAATATAAGGTTTAGGGTTATTTATCTTATGGAAGATACACTCGCACCATATCAAACCAAATTGAAACATCTGGTCAGAAAATCTCCTAGGAAATCACACACCAATATCAAATCAACTTTTATGTATACTTGTTTCAAAATCATCTTGGATATCATACTCACGCGATATAAAATCAACTTAGATGTCAAATGGTTTTGGAAATCATCTTGGAAATCGCATACCTAATATCAAATCCCGGTATCAAATCAAGTTAATGGTAGAATGGCCAGGACATCCCACTCACACAATATCAAATCCTGTTAAAGTGGATCGACTGGTGAGGAAATAATGCTGGACACACACACACACACACACACACACAAATTGCATAAATGCGTAGTTAGGTCAGGAAATCATTTTGGACACCATACTAGCTCACACTACATCAAATCATCTTAAATGTAGACTGGTCAGGAAATCATTTCACACACACACACACACACACACACACACTGTATCAAATCGACTTAAACACATTTTGGTCAGGAAATCATCTTCGACACACAAACACGCAAATTAACCGTTGACTAAGGGACTGACCATTTAACCTGAAGGGGGGGTTATGGTTTTTTTTCTGGACAGAAAATTTTTTTTCGCGAGAAGCGCGAAAAAAAATATTTATTTTTTGCACGTGTATCAACAAAATATTTCTTTTTAAAAATTAACATTATTTTTGGGGGCAGAAAGCCTCCATCAGAAAATTTTTTGTCATCATTTGGCAGCCAAAATATCTTTTTCACATAAAATCAGATCCAAAATATTTTTTTAGAAAAAAACCGTACCCCCCCCCCCTCCAAGGTGAATGGTCGGTCCCTAATCATCTTAAACCAAAACAAATCTCTTCTAATACAGACTGGTCAGGAAATTACACTCAAACTATATCAAATCAGCTTAAATTTAGACATATTAGAAATCACCCTTATTCATCATTATAATGACAATCAATTTGATACATTCACTACAAAACACAAGTCTGAAATGGACGCTCTTTGTAATGCAAAGTCTCGAAAAGTACTCGACCAGTCTCAGCTTGTCTGGAAATTACTAAAGTAGTCTCGACCAAAGTCTTATTCAGTCTAAAATTTACTGAACGATCGAGCCTTGACCTGTCTCGACTAGTCTTAACTTTTACTGAAAGAGCCTCAACCTGTCTCGACCAGTCTCGACCAGTATTGAAAAGGTTTTAATTTTAATAGCATTGGTAAACAAGATGTGTTTGTGAAACACTATGGCCCCGGTAGCAACTATGTCCACAATACAAAATTAATGCTAAAATTGAAATCACTAGAAATAATGGTTAGTAGACATTTGTACTAAGCTCAATTAGATCTATTCACATATAGAATATCAAGCCTCTTGGAATCGTTATTTACGAGCTAAAAGCAAAATCTAGATTTTGACCTCTGTGACCTTGACCTTAATGAAATTTGCATAATGGCATTCCGCTTTATATGATCAATATACAGGCCAAAATGAAAGGTCCTATAACATCTGGTTGAAAAGTTGTAGGCAATGTTAAATCTTTAAAATTTTCACTCAGTGACCTTGACCTTTGACCTGACCAAAAAAGTTTGGTGGATTTGTTATAAGCTCCATTAGATTTAATCACATAAAGAATATGAAGGCTCTAGCGATTATAATTAATGAGCTACAGCAAAATCTAGATTTTTACCTTTTCACCTCTGTGACCTTAACCTTTGACCTGACCTTAGTAAAATTTGCATAATGCTGTTCAGCTTCATATGACCAATATACAGTCCAAATATCAAGGTCCTACCACATCTGGTTGAAAAGATATAGGCAATGTTAAAGTTTTTGATAAAGTTTTCAAATTTGCACTCAGTGACCTTGACCTTTGACCTGACCCAATTTTTGTGGTTGATTTGTATTAAACTTTATTAGATCTATTCACATATAGAATATCAAGCCTCTAGCAATTGTAAGTAACGAGATATAACAAAATCTAGATTTTGACCTTTTGACCTCTGTGACCTTGGCCTTTGATCTGACCTTCATGAAATTTGCATAATGGTGTTCAGCTTCATATGATCAATACACATACCAAATATGAAGGTTCTATCTCATCTTGTTTTAAAGTTATGAGCCAGGTTAAAGTTGTGCACAGGCAGACAGACAGACAGGGCAAAACAATATGCCCCCGATCTAAAGATCCGGGGCATAAAAGCCTATTATAGGCAGTTCTTATCCTCTTTTTACGGGAGTGTTGTTAAAAATGCCAAAAAATCCAGATAAACTAGAACGTTACTTACATTCTTTACATAATAGGGGATATTGACAAAATATTATGCACGAATCCGTTAAATGTATACCAAAATCGCAACCAAACCCTTCGTGAAATGCTGAGTTTGATTTTTCTTCCATAGTAAGACAGAGTTTTACCAGTAGACTATGCTCCTTGAGCTAGCTTGCAGTCTAAGGGCAAAAACTCATTGACCCATCTTTCTAAATTACGTTTTGTCTTTCTTTTCAAGATAGTGGTCATGGAGTTAGTCTACCTGCATGTGGTTTTATTCGTATTTTTATTATACTGTAGAGAAACGGGATAGAGAAAGGAGAGGTTTTCGTAACCATTACCCGGTTTAACCCTACCGCTGGTTTTTTGCAAATGTCGGTACCGAATCCAGCTACCCGAGTTCCTATCGTCGTTTACGTTTGTCTTTTGTCTTTTATTGCTGTCCTTCTTGCGTTGTTCCCTTATGGATTGTGACATATGATTATGTTTTTTTGGCAATTGCAATTGTAGGCGTTTCCTGTTATCTTTTCTATTTTAATACAAATAGAGATGCATTGTGGCTTTAGTGTCGCTCTTTGAAGTCTTAACTTCTCTACTTACCATTTGTAAGATCAAGCAAATGGAGCAACGCTTTGATTGTTGTTCTTCATCTTAAAGTCACCACGAGGCCTTCAACAAAGAGCAAACACTATTACCTCACAGTAAGTTCAAGACTGCCCCGAGCACTGGTTTGAGCGGAATTCACTTGTTAAATGTTGAACAACGCTACATCCATGTATCTTTGGTCATGGATGCGGAGTCGTCAACAAACATATCGGGCAAAGTACCCTTACATACACTATCATCCATTGCCCGACAAAGGAACTAATAGACAATATAACATATAAACGATCACAGGGCACTCATCGAGTTGATTGTAAAAAACTTAGCGGATAAAATCTGGAAATGTGGGCGATATTTATACATATGGCTAGAATAAAGCCAAATGTTAAATTTTGATAATTCTCATATGAACAAGTACACCATAACTGACAACTAAATAAAGAAAGCATACACCTCAATCACGGGGAATCTTTTTACGGACTCCACACTGTACGAGAGACAAACTCCGCCGTAAATGAACAAATAAAGGGATATGGAGTAAATGTATATGGGACAACATCCCTATAAATACAACAGTTAATGATCTTAAACGTCAATTAGTCTCAAGTGCTCTCGCAAAGGTACATGAATGACGTGAAATACAGCAGCTTAGTTGTAGGATGAACAATAGTTTACGTTGTTAAAGATTCCACTTGTAATTGAAAGACACGGAAAACAAAATTATCAAAATGATTCAATATTAACAGACAGCACTTTGTGTCCAGTTTATGAGATGAGTCTTCGTTTCACCAAATCGCTGGCAGTCCAACAAAAACTAATTTCAATACCCCTCTAACTGCAGATTTTTTTTTACAATTACACAAAGCGGACATTGTGAAGAATCCACAGATAGGAATCACTATCCGTCGTCGCGTTCGTCAGTCCATCTTTTTTCTTCACCAATTTTAGCATTATCCGCATCTCCTCCGAAACAACTTTTAATACTTTTCAGTCAAAGTTGCAGGGATTTTTCATTATACATCGAAGATGTTTATCATATGTTTGTCTTTCTTTATTTTTATCTTTTCAAGATTTTCAAACTCTAACTGAAATTTGTAATTTAAGCTTCTTCGATTCTAAAGGGTATGCTTCCATTATCCACAAGTCCTGAACAGCTCTGTATTTTTTTTAACAAATCTTGATGGAATATTTTCAGGATGATCTACCTTCGTTACCTGTGTATAGAGATGTAATTCAGGCAGGTATTCCTCTCTGAACCATCTTGAGATTTGTTTCACCACTGCCCGGTTTCGATCCATAAATGTCGGCGTTGAACTTGATTGGGTTATTCTCCCAATATTCATTTAATAAAAAAACCATTAAATATGACTTCAAACTATTTACATTTCTGCATCCACCGCTTCGTTTAGTACCATACTCCAGTGGTCCACTATTCTCTGATTAAAGTTGTGCTTTCTTCTGTTGATGCGACTTTATTGTTTATATATTTTGAATTAATTTCATCTGGTAGTTGATTAATTTCTCATTGGTTTCAAATCTATCTTTATCAATAACGCATCTTTTGCTAAATGGATCCCACTAAAATATCCGTAAGAACTAGAGATAAAGGAAAAGACAGAAACCACTATATCTACATCTTTTTGGACTTATATCTCGAATTCGGCGAAAATGGTCATCTCAGTACTAAAATTTACAACAGAAGGGACGATTTTAATTTCAAAATTATCAATTTTCCTAACATGAACAGTAATATCCCAGCTTCTCCTGCTTACGGAGTGTATGTTTCAATTCAATATCTTTATTGTACTAAACAGGCCACCAGCCCACGGTACAAATTACAATATCATATTTTATGACACCATCTACAGTAATACAAAAACATATTCATTTGTATATTAATCTTTATAATAGACAACATATATACCTATATACAATGTAGCAAAATAAGCATAACTCGTGATGCAAATTGACAACAGATAAACATACTAATATATTTATTGGACTGGTTCGTGAATTACCTCTTCCCTTATGAGCTTAGCCTTTTTTATATATACTGCCAGGTTCCTTAGGATAATTACATTATCTGATTTAAACAAATTAATTAATTTTTCTATGTTAGGATGACTGTGGTACCAAACCGGTAAAAAATTCCCTCTGATAACTGACAAAATAGGACAAACTAATAAAAAGTGATACTCATCCTCAATTTGGTTTAAATTGCATAACTTACATAGCCTAATGTCTTTAGGAATGTTCATATGTCTACCTTCTTCTATAGCAAGTTTATGGGTATAACACAGAATTGAAAAAATTTCACCTCTTAGGTTAAATGACAGTTTTTGTAAATTATCATGTACAAAAATACTATCTCTAATTTTAGAATAAAATGAACATTTAGTGGAATTTGAAATATAGGTTGACCTGTTTTGTAAGCTCACATCTTTTAGTCAGTCGTTGTTTAAATATATTCATAAAAAGTTTTTCGTCACCAACACCTTGACTTTCCCACACTTCACCAAATCCATATGAAAATAAAAGTCGTTGTATTTTTGTACACCAATTTGTTCGACCATGCCCATTTAATTGGAATAGCATACGATAACATAGATACGGTAATCTCTTATTGTCCATTGACTGTAGGCGTAAAAAATATTTGATTGGTTTACACATATACGTAACATATAGTTCATGACGTCCGCATTCACTTCTGGCAATATGATTGTTCGTTCTTTGACCGGTCCTTAATAACCATTTACAAAACTTATTTTGCACTGTTTCAATGTTCTTTACTTTATCCGTTCCCCGTATTTCAGCACCATAGTATAAAATTGGGGCTACCATTGCATCAAATAGTTTAAAACCAAATTTAATGTCTCTGCATCTAAGCTTACTCATACATAATTTAATCATATTCATAGCTTTTTCACATTGGGTACTTAAAGTTCTACAGCACATTGTCCATTTTAGCCTACTTGTAAAGTATATTCCAAGATATTCATAGAAGGTAACAGCTTTCATAAGTTCATTTTTAAAATACCATTTCTCATTTTTCGACTTTGAATTGATTAACTTGTTCTCGTCCTGATATAGCTGAAATATTGCTCATTGGACGTTAAACTCTAACTAATCAATCAATCAATCGACAAATTTCTACCATTTTTAAATACCACAATATTAGATTTGTCCATATTCAAAGTCATATTCCATTTATCACAGTAGCTCTCTAAAGAGTTTAAACGCCTTTGTAGATCGATCGGTGTATCTGCTATTAAAGCAAGGTCATCCGCAAATAATAATAACATAATGTTATGAATGTTCTCATTTATAAAAATTCCATTACCATCTCTTTGTCCCATTTCAGTTGCGAATTCATTAATATACATTGCAAAGAGCCAGGGGCTCAAAGAAGATCCTTGTCTGATGCCAGAATTACAAGTAAAGGAAGAAGTCAAATCATCACTAGTCCTCACTTGCTTTCACTATGCTATAAATGCTTTGTAATAAACGAATCATTCGTCCATGCAAATTTTTACGTATTAAAATATAGAAAAGTTTTGAACGGTTAATGCCATCAAAGGCTTTGGAGAAGTCAATGAATGCACAATATATTACCCCTCTTTTCTTAGATAAATATTTCATCATAATACTACTGAGTGTGAAAATATTGTCTATAGTTGAATAACCACTACGAAAACCTGCTTGTTCTTCAATTATATGTTCATTTATATCTGACCATTCAGTTAATCGTCATAAATATTTTACCCGGGATATTTTACTTATTACACAAAGAAGTGATATACCACGATAATTGCCACAGTCATTCCTGTCACCCTTTTTCAATATAGTTATAATAATTGCTGTTTGCCAGCAATCAGGAAAAATACCAGAATGAAAAATATTATTAAACAGCTTAACTAAGACTGGTAGTAACTGTGATGATAAGCACTTATACAATTCTCCTGGCAAACCAGCATCACCTGGGGCTTTATTATTTTAAGCTTTCTTATTTTTTTTAAAACTTCATCATCAGTAATATCACTATCCAAAAATTGTCTTGAGTGTATGTTTCACAGTTGATTCGTTACGCGAGAGCTAGCACAAATTATACGGACTTTCTCATTACACATAGTTATCTCCGTGACCGCCTTATTAATCAAGGCTTCAAAAAAAGTTCGTCTCATACGATCATGAAACAGTTCTTAAATAAATAGCAGTCGCTTGTGGAAAAAATTCGGTCCGAACTCTAATTCAAGATTCCTTTTTTTACTTATAACTGGGATGATCATTTCTTTTAACTGTCTACAACTTCTCAAAAGCAACTGCTGTTGAGTTGCTACCGGACACTACCGCACTGGAGGGGGAAGATTGGCATGCCATAAATTTGGTTTAACCAATTATTTCTTTTGAAATGCCTGTACCAAGACAGGACAATTGCGGTCCACAATTTTTAAAACATGTTTCCACCTGATTTGTCTTTTGATCGCATGGACTTCGGCTCTTGTCGACTCTGTTCGGTAATTTTGTTATTACCCCATTTATCTTTTACATCTATACCCGTTAAACTTTTAAATGTTTCTGTCATGTCTGCTCTTATACGCCTATAATAAAGTGTTTGTAAGCCTAGAAATTTTAATATGTCTCCGAAACTTAGATGTTCTATATTTTTGATTGTTCTTGTAGCCCTTTTTGAAAGTTTTCTATGAAAATAGCTTCCCTTTGTTTATACCAGTATGAGTCGCTTGTGTGGTGCTTGTCAAAGGCTTCTTTGATGTAGATGCTTTTCAAAGTGGATGGTATCTACTGCGTTCTATTTGTCAAGATTGTCTGTCCAACTCTTTATAACCTTTATCTGAGTTACACATGATTTTCCTTTTCTTAAGACCTTTTGATCCTTAGTAAATATGTTATTAATCTTTACATAGTTATATTGCAAATTTGCGCCATTTTGTTTTTCATATTCGTTTTTTCCTAGATTTTGATATTATCATTGGCCTTTGCCATTTTAGCTTCACGGAATCTAGAGGTATGTCTCCATTATCCGTAACTCATCTTAAAAGTCTCTGTTTCTACCAAACTTGCGGGAATTCTTCAGTATAAATCGTAGATGTGCATCATTGTTTTGTATGATTTAAAGCTGTTATAAAATTTTGTCATTTTAGCTTTTTCTGAGTCTTACAGGTACACCTCAATTTTCTACAACTCCTTTTACACTCCTTGTTACAAGGGACCTTCTACAGACAACTACATCGATAGAAATAAAATATATTTTGAAGGTAATACACTTACTCGGTAAATGGGTAAAATAAGTGTAGACTTACTTACTCTCTTTGCTGCCTATTTGTATATAAGTACTGATTTTTTTTTATTCAGTATACATTAAATGCTGCAACGGGGAAGTGTTAATGGATAGGCTTCAATGTATTTAAGATAAATCATCATTTCTGAGAGTCAAACTAAACAAAACTTCACGAGCTATTTGCTTGTCAAATAAATTCGAAGTAAAAACCTTCAGGTGCCAAATTACAAGGATCTCTACAAATAACTAAATACCGATCTTACTGTAAATTTAATTTCTGCATATGGCCATTTCGACAACTTATGTCTCTCAAGTGCAGATAAAATCCAAACATTTGAAAGACCATTAACTCAAAAATGTTTAAAAACTGATAGAGGCCATCTAGATGTAAAGCCAAATCAGCTAAGGGCAGAGCTTTGCATGTGGGAGATACTCCTTCGTTTTCAACAAAATTTACAAGAACTTAGACATTGCAAGTTTCCAAATGAAATCGACTATCTGGTCAGCATCGAAGCACTGGGTTGGTGAATATCCTAGGGGACTAACAGTGGTATCGTACCAGTGGTAACATATATAAAATACAAAACTTACTGTAAATTAAGTTTCTACATATGGCCATTTCGACAACTCATGTCTCTCCAGTGCAGATAAAATCCAAACATTTGAAAGACCATTAACTCAGAAATGCTTAAAAACTGATAGAGGCCAAGTAACCAATATAAGCTAAATGGAAAGCTAAGGGCAGAGCTTTGCATGAGTTAGATGCTCCTCAGTTTTAACAAAATTTACAAAATTTAGATATTGCACGTTTCCAAATAAAATCGCCTTTCGGGTTACAAGAAATGCAATCTTCACAGCTAACGAAATGATTTTGTCAAACCTATGAGACTTATGGGTACAAATTATGCACCTCTCATTGTAGATCTTTTCTGTTTTGTTACAAAAGATGTCAGCAATTATAAGAGCACTTTGCCAGTTAATTTTGTTTGTTGACAACCCGGCATCAATGACGAAAGGAAACATGGGTGTAGCGTTGCTCGACATTTAGCAATGAATTCCGGTCAAACCGTTGCTAGGGGTTGTATTGAACTCGCTTTGATGTGTGAGCATAGCTCATTGTTGAAGGCCTCATGGTAACTTTAAGATGAAGAAAAACAATAAATGCGTTGTTCCATTGCTTGGTGTAATCATGTAGTTGTAGAGACTCTTTATATCCCTTCGTTGTTAATTCATGAAATAAAGTCAAAATAGAACCGTACAAAACACTGATAAACTTATTTCTATCTTAATGATAACAGCAGGAATATTGATGATGTCCTTACTATTGACAATCCCCACTTTTAAGATAATGCAAGCATCATTTAGGTACAAAAAAATGAAACTAAAAAAGCTAACAATGATTCCAAATAACTAAATACCGAAGTCACTGTGAATTTACTTTCTGCATATGCGCATTTCGACAACTTATGTCTCATCAGTGCAGATAAAATCTAAACGTTTGGAAATACTGTCATTTTCTGGATCTAACTATTATCGTTGATCATCAGACTCTGGTAAAATAAAAAACTAAAATATATGATAAAAGGGATGGTTTTGATTTCACTATTTCTCATTTCCCTTTTCTTGACGGCGACATTCCTCTAATCATCCTACCGGGTGTATATTTCTGAACTATAGTACAATTCTCACGAGCTTGTTTTTTTTCTTTACGATTTTAATGAACGTAATCTTTTCATCACAGCCAAGCTTTTACAACAGGGTTACAGTTCGGTTCTCACTTACTTTACAGATTTCATAAGTTGTTGAATACATATGAGAAGTTTTATAATGAACATTTGATACCTAAATATGGCGTTACTAAATATGGCGTCACTGGAAAACGGCTTATTACTAAGGCATTTTTAATCCTCGTTTTTACGGAAATTTTTATAAAATGCCATAAACTGATAAAAAAATCCAGAAAAACTGGGACGTAACATACATTCTTTATATAAATATGGGATATCGACAGGAAATTCTGCTTGAATCAGTTAAATTAGCTTTTGGATCCAATAACCTGAAAATTAAACATACATATTGGCCTCTCACTGATACTGCCGATGTCCACTGAAATGTATGATGATTCTTTACCAAACCCTTCTTAAAGTTTTGACTTTTATTTTTCTTCCGTAGTGCGACAGTGTTTTTCGAGCAGAATAGGCACTTTGAGCTTACCGGCTGATTAACGGCGAGCACCCCTTGACACATCTTTCAAAATTACATATTTTCGTATTCTCACCGTTTCAAGATTGTGGTCATGCAGTTAGTAGTCTATCTGTAAATTGGTTTTTCTTCGTATACCAGTATTTATTATACTATAGGGAAACAGAGAAATGGGACAGAAGGGGCATGTTTTGGTACCCCTACCACTGGCTTTTGTTTATGCCGATACCAAGTCTGGCTGTTCAGAGGTCTTATTTGTGTTTTTCCCGTCTAGATCCTGGCAGATTACGCATGCAATTGTAATTTTCAGCCATTGTAGATGTTTCCTGTTATCGCTTTTAATTTCATATACTTTCAAACAAATGAACCAAAACAGCCTAATTAGGATACTGAATCCATTGCTTTATTTTACCATAGATTTGTAGAGACTTTGTCTATTAGACGTTTACCTTATATACATTATTTACTGATATGCGTTTAGTTCCCTCGGCTATATGTATATGGTAGTTAAAAGTTTGAATTTACTACATGTATGTTAATTTGTTGCAACAGGAAACAAAAGAATCTTCTATAAGATATATGTTATAATGATTACATCATTACAATTTCTATTCGAACTATTAGTTATCTGCAGAATTAGACAGAAGACAGTTTTTCTCTCGGTTGTTTATGTTGTTATTTGCCGAATGTTTTTCTTGAAAGTATATATATTTTTATTTTGATGAAATCATCGACTTATTGGACCCATATATTTGAATTTGAAAACTTTAAATGAATTATCTTTTTCTGAACTGGAAAGACTTTTGTAACATAACAAGAAATAAAAGGTTCCCATATAGAAGATGCACAATTTAAGCTCAAATATTTTTGAGTTTATATGCTTTATTATATCTAAGATTAAATTCTGAGAGCTAAACTTAGCAAAAAAAAATCAAGAGCTGATTTCGAAAATTCGAAATAAAAGGCGGGATGTACCAAATAATAACACTCTCTAGAAGAAAAGTCAAAGCTAACGAAATGATTTAATCAAACTAAGACTACATGTTCAAACAAATGGATCAAAACAGCCTAATTAGGATCCTGAAACCATTGCTTGGTCAAGAATTTGCACAGACTTTGTCTCATGTCCATTTACTCCATATCCTTTCATTGTTAATTGAAAATCATTCTCGCTATATGTATTTGGCACTAAAGATTTTATATTCACTATATTAATTTGTTGCAACAGGAAACAAAAAGATTCAGTTATAAGAAAAATGTTTGTAGATATATGATACTATGATTAAATCATTATATATTGGGCACAAATTACGACTTTAACGTTTTTTGGCTTCTTTCAGAACATAAAATATGTTTACGATTTGAGATTTAGTCTAATTTAAATTTTTCCAAACGAGAACTTCTACGGACAACTGTTTAATGAAATAAAACATAATAAAGATAACATACTTACTCGGCGAATGTGTAAAATATGTATAGAGTTACTTACTTTCTGTTGTGCCTATTTATTTGATTCACTTTTCCTCAACTGTATGTCAAAAACACGAATATTTTTATTCGAAAGAAAATAATATATGACATATTAGCGAGAATGCTTGCAAATATTCACAAATTATTAGTAGGGTCACCGAGGGACGATTTTTCGTAATTTTAGTTGGAAATAATCACGCACACCCGCATAATGCATCTTTACAAAGAGGAACAAAATCCATATATTTTTTGAAATGGCGATGCCGTAGTTACTAGCTATGGTCACATTTTTACTAGCTATGGTCACATTTCGAAATGGCGATGCCGTAGTTACTAGCTATGGTCACATTTCGAAATGGCGATGCCGTAGTTATTAGCTATGGTCACATTTTATTTCAAATGCGATAAACGGTCACTTACTAGAATTTTTCAAGCGAATAAAAGTTGGCTTTATTTTTCTAATAAACCTGCAATAGAATTTGAATGATCATCTCTAATTCTATAGTAGAAGTTCATTGTCTTCATTGACTTTCTTTTTATAATTAATGATTTGACCCTTGTTGGTATTCAACAAGTTTAAAAGTTGGCATTTGTTGTAAAGGTCTGTCATTTTAAATATATAAGAGGTACTTTTAGTTATAATGAAATGTATAAATTTCTACTTTTATACGACAATTTTTTAAAGGAAACCTTAATATTCAGTCTTATCCCAAGTTTTCAGATAATGTAGACATCATTTACCCAGAAGATCTGAAATTAAATAAAGCTAACAATGACTACAAATACTGTCCTTTTCTGGATATAACTATCATTATTGACTCTGGTAAAATAAAAACTAAACTATATGATAAAAGGGATGATTTTGATTTCACTTTTACTAATTTCCCTTTCCTTGACGGTGACATTCCTCAAGCTCCAACTTACGGGTGTATATTTCTCAACTACTACGATTCGCACGCGTTTGTTCTACTCTTGACGATTTTAATGAACGTAACCTTACTATCACAGCCATACTTTTACAACAAAGTTACAGATTTCATAAGTTGCTGAATACTTTTAAGAAGTTTTATTATAGATATGAACATTTGATATATAAATATGGCGTTTCCCGCAAACAGCATACTAGTATTACTATGGGCATTTCTTATCTTCGTTTTTACGGAAATGTTGTTAAAAATGCCAAAAACTGATTAAAGATCCAGAAAAGCTGGGACGTAACATGCATTCTTTACGTAATAGGGGATATCGACAAGATATTCTGCTTGCATTCGTAAATTAACTTTGAGATCTAGTGACCTGAAAATTTTACACACATAGTGGCCTCTCACTAATACTGCCGATGTCTTCAGAAATATATGATGATTCTTCACAAAACCCTTCGGGAAGTTTTGAGTTTGATTTTTCTTTCGTAGTGCGACAGTGTTTTACCAGCAGACTGAGAATAGGCTCCTTGAGCTAGCCGGCAGTTTAGCTGCGAGCCCCCCTTGACCCATTTTTAAAAATTACGTATTGTCATTTTCCCTCCTTTCAGATTGTGGTCATGGAGTTAGTAGTCTACCTTTATTTAGGGGCCAACTCCGACCTGCCGTTTGGTGTGGGGTTTCCTCACCGTTCATTGAAGATCTTATGGTGGCTTTGAGTTGTTATTACTCCCCTTTGGGTCGTTGTCTCTTTGACACATTCCCCGTTTCCCTTCTTTTTCCTACCTGTATTGGGTTTTATTTGTATGTTTATTATACTATAGGGAACCGGACAGATTTGGGTACCCATAAACCGGTTTTATAATTTTGTTATTGATATGACTATAGCCAGTTTCCCCCAAAACACCTACCTACGAAAAAGTTGGTAAAACCAATGAAACTGAAACGTAATACGACTGAATCATCAGAATTGATTGGGAAGTGTTATCTTTTTCTATGTTCATGAATATTAAAAATCGCGAGAACTAGAGTCGAGTTATGTCTATCAAGTCAATTTGACGACAAATATAATAGAGTTACATCGCAATTTACCAATTATTAAATTTTGCATATCAACTAAAAATTTTGAAGCTTTTAAGCAATATTTTTTAATTCTTTTTAACGGCGAACGTTTTACTCATGATCATTTGAAATTGACATGTTGAATTAGATTTTTCTTTTAATTCCAATAGGCCCTAGATGTTTTGTTTTTCGGTCGTTTTAACCTGGAGGTGGGATGTTGTCTCCTTGACATAAATACCCCATTTCCTTTCTTTTTCATACAAACTGTGTGCCTCTTTTAGCCAATCTGTTTCTCCACTGTTATGAGAAGAGCTTCTTAAAAAAAGTCCTTTAATTTCAGCTTCCGTTATATAGATGATATTTTATCACTTAAAAATCCTCGCTTTGGTGAATTTCTTCATTTTCTCTATCCAAAAGAGCTTGAAATTAAGATTACTACAGATACTTCAACATCGGCTTCGTTCCTTGACATTTGCCTTGAAATTGACAACAGAGGTACACTACAAACTAGGCTGTATGACAAACGCGATGACTAATACAGTATGATATTGCGTTCAACACAAAAAAATGACAGACGAATCTCTATGGCCCCCTCCTTTTCAATGGAAAGTTATGAAGATGGTCGGAAAGTGATATGAAATGATCCAAAAGATTTTTCTAGAAAAAGAGGCGTCATCTGTGAACATAGCAGGAGATTTTGCCAACATAGAATAGAGTGTCCCCTTTTGCACATAGCGCGCAGGAAATACAGTATAAGATGCGTAACCACAACAAGGATAGTGGATTCTCTATGATCCTCTCCTCTGTAAAAGAGCCAACCACAACAGGGATAGTGGAATCTCTATGATCCTCTCCTCTGTAATAGAGCCAACCACAACAGGGATAGTGGAATCTCTATGATCCTCTCCTCTGTAAAAGAGCCAACCACAACAGGGATAGTGGAATCTCTATGATCCTCTCCTTTGTAATAGAGCCAACCACAACAAGGATAGTGAAATCTCTATTATCCTCTCCTTTGTAATAGAGCCAACCACAACAGGAATAGTGGAATCTCTATTATCCTCTCCTTTGTAATAGAGCCAACCACAACAAGGATAGTGGAATCTCTATGATCCTCTCCTCTGTAATAGAGCCAACCACAACAGGAATAGTGGAATCTCTATTATCCTCTCCTTTGTAATAGAGCCAACCACAACAAGGATAGTGGAATCTCTATGATCCTCTCCTCTGTAAAAGAGCCAACCACAACAAGGATAGTGGAATCTCTATGATCCTCTCCTTTGTAATAGAGCCTTATGAAGATGAGCGGAAAAAAATAATGCGAAATGTTCCCAAAGTTTCTACTTGCAAAGTCCTGCATGGGGGATAGCTGAATTGACAATGAAAGCATATGGAGTAAATACACATGTGACTAAGTCTCTACGATAAAATGGTAATACCAAGCAATAAAACAACGCTTTTATTGTTGTTCTTCATCTTGATGTCGCCTTGAGGCTTTCAACAATGATTTTTTTGCACATACCTCATACGAAGTTCAAGAAAGCCCCTAGCACCGGTTTGAGAGGAATTTATTGCTAAATGTCGAGAAACGCTACATTCATGTTTCTGTTTACACATTGATGCGGGATCGTCAACAAACATTATATTAATTGGAAAAGTGTTCTTACTGCCGCCCTCTGTCACCCGTTGCCCAACAAAAAGACTCATATAAGACAATCGCATCACGTAAACAACCACAGAGCACTCATCGAGTCAATTGGTATAATGAAATAGTGAGATATATGGACACTATAATTATAATTCTCAGGATAACATTTTGAAATTAAAAAATATTAAAGGTCCAAATTTTGAAAGTATAATAGTGTATCCATATATTCTCCCAAGTACAAGTATACTATAGCTGAAATGTATAGCATACATCTCTCGTACGGGGAATCTTTTTAAGGGCTTTTTACGGACTTTTTTAATATGGTAGGTGCAACTTATTAGGAATTCAATATATTTTCTTGTGAATTTTATTTTGTCAAATGAAAGTATGACGTGTCTTGTTTTGTTGCTGTTCTAAGTTTAAGTAGTTAATACCCTCTTTGTCATTCCCAGTCGAATTTTCTACTTTTAATCTCTTAACTCTACGACAAATACAAAAGATAATATTCATAGGTAATACACTTTGATTTGAACAGTTTGAATTTGTCAATATTAGCTATTTACAAACGGTCTTAATTGTCAAGGTGTAAGGTTTACCGATATACAAAGAGTATGCTACCTCTTGGCACCCTCCCAATGTAATAATTTATCAAAGATCGATAGCCTCACATGTTATCTATATGATATGTGCAATTCTATATATCGCATGACGGACAAGTTTGCAGTTTATTTATTAGATTAAATTGACAGATATTTGGAATTCAAACATATTAAAATTTATAATATTGAAGTTATAAAAATGATACCTGGCAGTTAAATGGATTATTCCCACACTTGAAACGGACTTTCGAAGGTTGGTTGTAATTTTTATATTAAATTTAAATATCATTGATTTTTAAATGTAGTGTAAAATTAAATTTTAATGGTTCACAATGCATCTAATACAAGATATTAAATGTGTAAATAAATATTTGTGTTTGTGAGTATATGTAATTTCTTGTTTAACAGGTTTGTTAGTTCAAACTTTAATTTGAGATCTTTGTTGACTTGCAATGTTTTAAAATTCATAAGAGAAATATAAGACGTTTCACAGCACCATATACAAACAATTGATTTAAAATATTGATGTCTTGGGGAAAAGGTTCACTAAAAGGGTTTAATTTGAAGTACAGTCGGATTCTCAGAGCAGACAAACTGCCATCGGTCCAAAGTTTAAACATATTTCAATGACATTTTAATTAAAAATGCAACATTCGTCCGCAAAATTTCTTCTGTCACTTTTCCTGGAAGGAATAATTTTAAACTATGTATGAGATCTCTACATGAAACACCATTTACCTAATCTTACCATGTTTTTAGAGGGATTTTGTCCCATGTACATTTACTCCGTATCCCTTTATTTGTTCATGAAGTTCGTTTACCAGTGCTGTCGGATCAGTACTTCCCGTTTGAAATATGTAGCCCTAGTCTCAAATTAACTTATTGTACGAAAACCCCCATATTGTCATTCCTTATAGACCAATGTAACTCCTGTTCCTTGACTTTATTTTTCGTCATATTTTCTGCTCTATGGATTGGTTTTAAACTTTATATGAGGCCTCTCCTTCATTAGTTTAACAGAACCTGTGCCATCCTTGGCATTCCACTGGGTGCCACTACTTGTTGAACCTGTGCCATCCTTGGCATTCCACTGGGTGCCACTGCTTGTTGCAGTTATGCTGTTAATACTTTGTGTTTTTCATTGTCATTTTCATTTTCATCTTGTGTAAGTTTCATTTTGCTCTGTGCCAAGTTATTCATAGTTTTTGATACTTACTCTACCAGTTCACCTTATTTCATCTGTATGTGTGTCTTCATTTTTCTTTTTTGTCCCGTATTCATGTGGTGTCTTTGTTTCTTGGTGTTCCCGATGTTTCCGTTTTCCGTGGATTGTTCGGATTCGGTTCTCACTTACTTTTTGATAATTAAAGACGAATAAGGAAAAATATACCTCAGAGGTATACTATATAGACTATGTCTCTGTCTGTCTTATGCTGAAATAAATCTCTTTCATCGATACTGTCAATGCTCTAGTAGTAATTATTACAGTATATTTCTGGCATCGTATATTGTTTTTCTGACTAATTTTGATCAGATCGAGGACACTCTAGTTATCATCTCAAATCTAAAATTTTCGTGAAATTTTAGTGTATTTTTAGCAGCTTTTACCTTGACTTTAGGAGTATCAACCTCTAATTCGATGTACGCACGTACGGACGGACGTACTGATCAGTGTAAACCTTTATGAGGGGTTGGACAGGGGGTGTCTTTCTCCTTTCTCCTACTGTCTTTCTCCTTTCTCCAACCCTATTAATTGTTCCTTTCTCCCGTACCCTCTCTCCTATCTCTGGCTCCCTCTTTCCTGTCTCCCACCCTCTCTCTTCCGGTCTCCCATTCATTTTCTTCTCTCCTTTCTCGCCCCAAGTTTTCCCGCCCCTTCCTCCTTTCTCACGGTCTCCCTCAACCCTGTCCATCCCCTCCTTTATGCCCCGACAGCCGAACAGCGGGGGCAAAAAAAAATCGTTTTTGTCAAAACGTAATTAAAAAAAATCATGTGCCCCCCCCCCCCGACACTCAGCATTCTGGATACGCCCCTGTCCGTGAATTATAATAGGCTGGGGTGTACATATATAGCAGTTTATTAGGTTGGCAATTAAGACTTCATCTGCAATCAATAGAAAAGTTGTTCACAAATTCCATACGACTTGTGGTATTTAATTTTAATAGCTGCTCTACTGTTAATATCCTGTTTCAACAAAAAACTTAACAGAAGTAAAATGTCGATTTGACAACCGCCTACAGATTTAATCAGAAATAAAAAAAAGATTGCTGTATGGCCTTTAAAGGGTGCGAATGGTATCCATTCCAGCGCCACAGCAATTCCTTGATTTTTTCGCTATTTAGTTTTGAAGTTGATCAGGAAATCAATGCCACATAACAGGAACACTGCTTCCAGGCATTGCTATCCCACTGTTCAGAAAAGCTATGTCTTTTTCATACACGGATATTGATATTTTCCAAGCCATAAATCAATTTTAATGTTTTACGAGATTTGCAATTCATTACAATTTCCGCTTTAATTTGTTTTTAATAATAGATAGACAATCTCTTCAAATATGTGTTCTAATCAATACACATTCAATCATTTCCATTAGCCTTTTTATAACGGAACAAAACATTTTCCCCATTATATAAGTTCAATTGTCAATCAGTCTTTAAAAAGACGGGCATTACCGAGAGGCACGGGAGGGGGTAAAAGAGGGGGCAAAGGATTTATCATATATATATTTTAGTTTCTTTGTCCCACCAGATACTGCACCGAATAGTCAAATAAAAGTGTGTGCAATCAGCATTTAGATAGACTTCTCAAAACCGTACTAAAAGTATATTATTGAAAAAGTTAAATCATCTTTCTCTAATTTCTAGCAAATTTAACCAATGCCTGACCGATGTTATAAAAATATGTCTCGTCACTAGTGAGAGAACAACTCGCGTGGAATTTCCCGCCAAATCTATTCTGAATATAATTCTCGGTGTTTTACATTATGTCATTAGAGAAACATTTTCTACAACTTAAACACGTTAATTATGAAATTTCTCACATCTTGTTAAATAAATTTTCAAATGTTTAAAAACTCGGCAAGCCTCGTTTTCAAACATTTGCAAAATTTATTTAACTCGATGTGAGAAATTTCATAATCAACATAGTTCTCGTTGTAGAAACTATTTTAAACTATCTTGTGTCGTATTTCTTCGAATTATATATTTTTAATCAATTCTCTTCTTTGCTCGCCTATGCTATGGGCGTATGCAGGTAAAACTTCGATAGCAGAACCATGGCAATGTGATTTCGACAACTTTGATCCCTTCAGTGCTGATAAAAAAGTTTTCAAGATAAAAAATGAAAATAGAGCCAAAAATGTCCAAGAGCTAAAAGAACACACATAGCCAAAAGGGTCTAAAGGGAACACAAACATACCTTTGGAAGAAGAAGATAGTCCCTTGTCATAGATTATTTCCAAACATCGGTTTTGTGCTAACACCAAAAAATCTACAACGGCAAGATTAAGTTAAGATCATAAAATAGTAAGATTATTAGAATCTATTCAATGATTTGTATTTTGAAGTGTTTTATTATCATACCTTACTTAATAAAGAATCATGACAACATGATATAATATGGATATTTTCGTTCTTTGCCTCATTTGCATTTACTACATATCCCTTTATTGTCTATTTTTCAACAATGAATAACCCAAGAAAATTAAAATATCTGTTGATTAATATTTCCAATGTTTATTAGGTATAATAAAACAGTTACGGCTCATGAAATCGGTGAATATCCCAAATTGTCAACTGCAATGAGGTTATTTCCCTCGGAAAATAACCTTTGGGTAGTTGACTATATGAGATATTCACCTCTTCAGAGTGTCGTTATTGTATAATGTCAATTTGGAGACAATAACATATCCCTTCATTGTTAATAATAGAAGTTAAGCGTAGAAGAGGGTGGATGAGAGTTACTTGTTCTTGGTACTTTGAATCTTAAGACTTGCTGGAGTTTAATCACATTTTGACAGATGCTTTGTTTTGGATCGTTTAAACCTGGAGATGGTTTATGTCTCCTTGACATTTACCCTATTTCCTTCCTTTTTCATATTCATGACAATAAGATATCAAGCTGCTGTGAGAAGGAACAAACTAATAAGTTACTTGTCTAAAAATAATACCGTTAAAGCGAATACACCTCGGAAAAAAGCGCGGGTTCTGAAGAGGGGTCATGGCTATCTTTTTTGAAAATTTTGTATATTTTGGTTAAAATTATGCATAACATTTGTTTTTCAGTTGTAAATTTCAAGTAGACCACTAGCAGAATATCAAATTATAAGCAACCTTTTCAAAACATTTTTTTAAAGATATTGTTGCTGCAAAAAAGATTTGAACAATCATTTTAATGTTTGTACACCCAATTTCTTTTTTAAAGAAATGTATAATCTATCACTAACTTGTTGAATCTGGCATCAAAATAGATGCATCGCCAAGGCACATATTTTTCTTATGTTGATGCACCCACTGACATAGATTTAATAATAGTATTGACAAAAATTATTTCACTGGTAATATTTTTCACTAGGTAGAGTGGTAACATTTTTCACTAGGTAGAGTAAAGAAAGCAAGAAGTCAAAAAGTAAATAAAAATCTTTTTATTTTCGTTCAATAATAATCCACTGTAAACACAATGGAAAAAATGACACTTTATCTGAAAATGTCACAAATCAGTTTAAAGAATTTATCTTTTTATATCGTTTAAAGATCTAAAGACAACTTTTTAAAGGGCCTCTCTTTAAATTCGAGTTTTCAAAAGACACAAATTGTAGAATTGAATGTTAAGAATTGTATTTAAATATTTAATCACATAAATGGTGTACTATTTTAACTATTTTTTCTGTTTTTGTAAATATTACATATCAACGCGGTTTCATAATACATTTCATTGTCAAGGGATTTATTTCAAGATGACTGGCGAAAATCTGAATGTGATATTATGCGAAAATGATAAGGTATATACCACGGTAATGAAATGACAATTGTAACTATAGGTAGAGTTTAACTGAGTAGGACGAGGTAGCAAAAACAATAAATTAACTAGATTTGCAATCGCAAACAATAGCTGATGTCGCCCCTGGCAACCAATTCGATGCTTCCATCTTGTTCGCAGCGTCAAAATCTACCTAGAAATGAATTTTCGTTGAAATCGGACAAACTTGAAATTTTGACGTATTTTGAAAATGGCGGCCATTTTGAAAAAAATTTTTGCGTGAATTCCTTCCTCTCATCATATTGAACAATTATGCAAAATATGACAAACTTCTGCCAAGCAGTTCCTGAGATATTTAATCCTCAATTTTTCAACGTAAAATGGCGGCCATCTTGGAAATGGCAGCCATTTTGAAAATTTTTGGCGGTGCATGCGCATCTTCTCATGGTGGTCCAACTTTGTACCAAGTATGAATGAATTCTGTCCAGGCATCTTTGAGAAAATAGGCGGACAAAAATCCTTGGAAGAAAGAAAGAAAGAATAACAAGTGATAACTGTGTTCGCAAGCGAAACACAAAAGTCTCCCAAACGAACTCCCATATCGGACTTCAAGGCATTACGAGACTCCTTCAGGGAAAAAAAATTGGGCAGTGATTTCCCCTTATAACCTATGTAATACACATGTCAAAATTCCTCCTTTTTTGTCAGAAAACCTGATTTTCCAAAAAAATGTTTCTGGTTTTGTTTCCTTTGCACCAAAGTGCTCTTTTGTCCATTACATCCAATTTCAGACCCTTTCCAAAAAAAAAATTGGGCAGGGGTTCCCCTTATAAGCTATGTAATATATATTTCTCAAAATTCCTTATTTTTTATCAGAAAACTCAATTTTTCAACAAAAAATATGCTTCTGGTTTTCTTTCCATTGTAACCAAGTGCTCTTTTGTCCATTGCAACCAATTTCAGACCCTTTCCAAAAAAA